>JARYGA010052069.1:0-66547 GCA_030545235.1 Helianthus tuberosus | reverse complement strand
AAAACATATCACATAAGTATGGTCCACGTAAGCATCAAGTATCATAACATAGTATTCATGTATAAGGATTGTTTTGTGCATTGCATAAAGAATAAGTTTAAGTGTAGGTTAATAGTTAAACATGTTACACCCCAAAAAGTGGTAAACATAAAAAGGGGGTTGCGAGTATACTCAAAATATTGCATATGCTTTCCGATTATCCAATGTGACGAAGTTGATGAGGTTAGAAGGCTGAATGTGTAAGGGTTAAAGTTCAAGTATGTTTAGAGTCGAGATTCGGTATTTAAAACAACATAAAAATAAGATATGAGAATAACATGTGAAAATAATCATTTAGTACATATGATGCTTGTTCTTGACACTAGGAAACTCTAAGGAGTTTAAATGTTTTCATGGAACAAGGTTCCATTAGAATCGTGACAAGTTATCATAGTCTAGGATGATGTAATCTAGTACCTCGACATATGAACACTAGTTCATCATCAAAGATTCGATTATTCGGATAATATGTTTATGTATTATATAGGTTATAATAATATGTCCAATAGTTCAAGCATGAGGTAGAAGATTAAAATCTTCATTTAGGTACCTCTAAATGTTAGAGAAATCATGTAGGAGGTAGGAAGATCAAGTCTTCCATTTAGGCACCTCTATGTGTTCACCACTACACTTGATGTAAAAACAACCAAGGAGGGTCATGAACATACATTAAAGAATATGAAATATACACACTAACTAAGAGAAATCATCAAGTGAAGTGTGGATTGTAAGTAGGATAGCCCAAGCCTTCCAAGTAATCACACATACACAAGCTCAAGTCTTGTTCAACACTTGTGGGTTAAAACCCTTTTAAAACAGAAAGTTTAGAGGATTAAAACCTCTGAATTTGTATGTTACAACCTTGTTTTTAAGCACACTTAATCATAGTCTTGATTAGTGGCATAAGGACATAGGAATGTATGGTTAAAACACAAGATTAAAGAATGCCTAGTAAAGTTTTTGTTTAAAACAGAAAGTTCTTGCACTTTTAACCTCAATATGGTGATGTTCCATCTTTGGTTTTCCATGAAAAACCTATGGAAACATTCCTAGAGGTGTTCCAAGTGCTAAGAAGCAAGAAGAAGTGAGAAAGATGGAAGATAAGTGAGTTTAAACCCACTTTTATAACTTGAATGATTCTACCCTTAAACTGAGTTTTGCTACTGATTTGAAGTGATTTGATAGTGGGAAAGAGGTGTTGTAAAGTGGGAGAAGTGTGGAAGTGAGTTGGGTTTTATAGGAGGTGATTAGGGTTAAGGGTTGTGAGTTATTTAATACAAGAAACACAAAAACAACTCAACAAACACACCCCAAATGCCCAATCCCGTAGCTGGAAGTGAGATTCTGCGGATTCAAGGCGCTCGCGTAGCGCGAGCAACCAGGCCCCTACCTGTCGCGCTACGCTAGCACATGGGTTCTGAAATTAAGTTTGATTTTTGACATTTAGGCCCCTGTAGTTTATAATTTAGGGTTTTTAGGTGTTTTAGGGACTTGTTTCGCCATAAAAGCATAGTATAAGGTAAATTTAAGCATGAAAAACATAATCAAAGTACAATTAGGCGTATGAATGTCGTATTTACGTTTCGTTTACGATCATAGTACGTTTTATGCATAAGTTCATGAATTTACAAGTTTAGCACATAGTTTCCAGGAATTACGAATAAGCATCAATTGTTTCACGAAATTGAATGTACGAGTATGTATAAGGTATGTACAACATGTAATTAACAAAATACAAGTTTTATTTATAATCCAAGTCTTGGATTTTACGACGATTACGAAGAAAGAATGATTACAAGAACGTAAGATTTCCAAAAAATAGAGTTTCAAGCAATAGTTTCTAAATACGGAAAGTATGAAAACGCAAGGCGTTACAAGCGCTGTAGAGGATAAACTCAGCATCAAAAAAAAGTATGCTGGATGGGTGGAAAAGTTGGTAAGTATCTTAAAAACTTTGTATGTAGAAACTATGTTGACAAAACGCCATACCATTCAAAAAATGTGAAACTACAGCACGGTGCTTTTGCAAACTACTTGCGTCTTAAAAAACACCCAAAGGCTAAGATCATGAAGTGGGCCCCCGTTGCTAGACAAAAGATGGAATGGAGGACAATGTCTAACGTGATCGACTGTGGGATTTTTGCAATGAGGCATATGGAAACATATATGGGGTAGATAACTGGTTGACATGTGGTCTAGCAAAAGAAGATGCCCGAAATCAGCTACAGCAAAGACAGCTAAATGACCAAAGGATGAAATACATTGCAAAAATCCTGCTGCATAGCGAAAATGAAAACATAACATAAGTGACCAAATCTGTAAGAAAATTCTTGAATTTAGGGGGGGGGGGAGAATACATGAATTGTATGAAAGAGGATACAAGAGAGTAAAAGAAAGGATGTGACTATATGTAGATTAGCTTAAACGCCATGAATTGTATAATTTTAATGTTGACGACTGCATTTTACTTTCTAGAATATTGCATTTACATTTTTCGTTATGTGATTTTCGATAATATTTATGCAAATATTTGAGAAATCCATGAAAACGCCATGATGAGTAATCTATAATGAATAATATTTAAAACATGTTAATGAAAATGCCGTTCGAATAATTACCAAATAGTAACCATTGAAACATAAACAATATTTAAAAAAAGGTTAAAAAAACTCCATTAAAACAAGTAAAAAACAACAAAAACGTCATATCTGTTGGATATCGATAGAACGTCATTGAAACATAAACGCCTTTCGAAAAAAATACTTAAAAAAAACGTCGTCGAAAACTAGCATAACGATCAAAACGCCATTTCTATTGAAATTTTGTTTGAAACGGAATCATAACGCCATTATTTAGAAGAACGTGGGCAATGACACATCATTTAGCGCGCTATACCGTGCGGCCGACCAGGATTCGTTTTCACCGTTCTCACACTTTTCACCGTTTTCTCCTGATCCTGTACCTATATATATATATATATACTACAAGTACAATTGGAAGTTGGATTTATATATATATACTACAAGTACCATTAATATATTATTATTATTATTATTATTACTATTATTATTGAGGCAATTATATTTTTGTCATTTTTAATACAATTGGGTTTTATTATTTCGATTTTTATCTTTTAAATTGTACAAAGTAAAGATATTTTGTATTCAGATATGAGTAACCAAACATTACAATGAAATGGAATGATCCATTTCATTTAATTGTCCATTCCATTACTTCGTCAATTCTATTCCCTCATACATTGCATTGCATTACCCTATACCAAACAGAGCTTAAGTCTTTTTTTGCTTTTTTTTTTTATTTTTTTATGTTTATCCCTCAACTTTCAGCGTTGATACTTAAAACCTGTTAACTTTTAAAAACTTTATATATATTATAATAGGAAGTTGGAGGAAAAGTAAGTATTTTTTTGTTTTTTACACTTTTACCCCTCAACTCTTAGCGTTGACACTTATAACCCGTTAACTTTTAAAAACTTTGTAATTTTGGTATAAATGCAAATTGGTTTACGTATAGACGTAATTTTTTTTCTTTATATATATATATATATATATATATATATATATATTACAATCGCAAATTGGATGAACAATAAGTTTTTTTGTTGTCTTTTTTATACTTTTATCCCTCTGTTTACACTTAAAACCCTTTAACTTTTAAAATATTTGTAATTAAGTTGGTATAAATGCAAATAGGTTTACGTTTAGACGTGATTTTTTTCTTATATATATTACAATTGCAAGTTGGGTGAACAATAAGTCTTTTTTTTGTATTTTGTATAATTTTACCCCTCAACTTTCAGCGTTGACACTTAAAACCCCTTAACTTTTAAAAACTTTGTAATTAAGTTGGTATAAACACAAATTGGTTTACGTTTAGGCGTAATTTTTTACGGAAATGAGTTGGATCAAATATAATATGTTCTTATACTTATTATTGTATACATTTTCAATTGGTCTACGTTTTGACGTAATTTTTTTTTCGGAAACGAGTCGGGTAAAATAGAATACATTTTCATTATACTGTATAAATTGGAGTCACTTATGTTTCGACGCCGCCGCAATGCACCGTAACTATTTTCTTACATGCTTATTTTTATGTACATGTCGGTTTAATTCAAGTTTGTTTATGTTTCGGTGTAAATTTTCTTCCGAAATATGTCAGGTCAAATATAATACGTTTCGTGCTTATTTTTATGTATGTTTTTAGTTTGTCTATGTTTTGATGTAAAATACAATTAGAAAGTTGTGTGAATGGTGCTTTCATCCTATTGGCTTTTTTTTTCCTGATTTTTTTTTTTCTTAACTTTATTATTATTTTTTTTACTTTTGTTTATATTTAGTGTTTTAGTTTTAGGTTCCCTTTCATTAAAGTTATATTTAAGTTAGCGTTTACGTTTTCATTTACAATTAATTTAAAAACTGTCTGTCGTGCTGTCCAAGCTAAATTTATTTTTATGATTTTCGGTCAATGTAAAGTATGTGTCGATTGCCAAAATCATCCTCGAGGTTTGGACATGTTTGCTAGTTTCATCAAAAAAATATTTTTTGTACCATATAGACCTTCATTTTTGAGATTTTTTGTATTTTCATCCAAATGTCTAATTTACTTTGTTTTTTCTGTCAAACATTTGGATGAAAATGACAAAAAATCCCAAATGTTTGACGTTTGGATGAAAATGGTAAAAAATCTCAAAACTAAAGTACAATATGGTACAATAAAGTTGTTTGGGATGAAACAGAAAAACATGCCCAAACCTCAGGGACGATTTTAGCAATTTACTCTTTTTATTTTTTTTTTTACTTTTATTTATGTTTAGTGTTTTATTTTTAGGTTTCTTTTTCATTAAAGTTATATTTAAAGATAGCGTTTATGTTTCCATTACAATTAATTTAAAATCAGCCAGTTCCTCTGTCCAACTTAAATTTATTTTAATGGTTTTTAGTCGATGTAAAACATGTGTCGATATTATTTTGCGCATATTTCTTTCGGTTGCTATACTGAACCAAAATAAATATGGATTGAACCCCACAGCGTAGCATGAGTAATCTTACTACTTGTGTTACACATTCATATGATCTTAACATATTATGTATTACTAAAATTAATTGCTTAACATATAATATATATCATTAAATATTTGATAGTTGGTATGAACATAGTTCATCCGTCATGTCACCTGGTACTACATTTTTTAACAATGACTTTCTTGTGTTAGGCTATCACACTCTCTAAATTGGAGAGAGCCCCGTTGCCCCACTCCGGCGTTGTCTTAACCGGGCACACGATAACTTCAGAATTTGGCTTGGGCGTTCCTATAGGAAACCATAGCGGCGGCTGACACTTGACAATCGTTGTGCCACCAAAAAACCAAAACTGTGTGACGTAATACACGATGGAATGAAAACTCGAATGAACTCAGGATTTAAACTGACAACCTCACACAAGTTATAAATCAAATCCTTCATTGTCTAAACCCTGATACTACTTGGTTTACAATTTTCTTTATTATAATAAACCCTTTTAGACGTTCTATTAAAATCTCTTTTACTCATTTGTTTTTTTTTTATTATACCACATATTAGTTTTAAAGCTTTCACTACACATCAATTATTTTTTAATTATTAACTATTTATTTAAATATTAAATTTAATATAAATTTATTTACACAAATAAATATATAAGTTAATGTAATTATTTCTAAAAAGGAACAATAAAATTTAAAAGTATTTAAACGATAATTAAATAACACAAAAATTCAAAAATCCTAAAATAATTAGTGGTATGATATACACCACTTGTCGTAGCATATGGAACGCACAGAATAAGGCTATCTTCTCCAATACCCATGTGACACCCCAACTGATTGCGGAAACATCAGAGTGAGACGAAAACAAGATTGTTCGAGACTTCATAAACTGTGGCGACAATATAATTCAAAACCGATTTCATTCATTGATAACAATTGTCAATTACAACATACAAAATCAAAGTACAACATTTGAAATGGAAAGCACAACATTGTTCAAGAAACGATACAACAAAATACAATGACAAATACAACAACATAATCTAGTTTTCTAAGTGTGTATCTAAGCATTCCTACTAGATTCCAAGATCGTCAAGTCATCAACCTGCAACATGTTTAAAGTATAGTTCAATACACAAAGTATTGGCAAGCATACAGGTTTGATAATAGCATAAGTATGAAAATGATTTTAACGAATCCACATGGCAAACTTTGTTATCAAGATTAACGTAAAATTGGCATACAAAGTGTCAAACCAAAAATTAGCGCTAGCGTAATCCTATCGTAACAACGATAGGACCGTATAAATGCGAAAAGGGGTATAAATTTAGTTTGTTCACAAGAATTATTATTGTTTTTTATTGCGAGAGACGTGCGAATTGTGCATTAGCTTCGAAATGAACGAGCTAACAAACATAAAACACATTAAAATTGAGATAACATAAAAGAGAGGTAACGTAAAATATGGAACGTCACGGAACGTATCTAAGACTATTCCAAAGTGAATCGAATATCCTTTCGAATTAGGGAATAGTGTTTTGGCCTAATAGGTAAAATACTCTTGTCGAGAAGCGATTAATGGTATTTTACCCTTCCAGTTACTACATGTCCCTAATCGATTGAAAGTAACAGTCACGTTGTGAGTTCAGTCGTGTCATATATTATATTATATAGTATAGTAACAGTCCCTATAGTCATTAGATTACAGAAGTCATGTATGGAGGTAATAACCTCATTATAAGTTCACCAAAACACAAGTTCATTAACTAAGTTAACAAACCGGTTGGTCACAAATAATAGAAAGTAAATAACAGAATGTAAATGCCAAACATCCGAACAAGGACAACTCGGGTGTGTCGTCTCAACATGGAAGGTATGCACCAAGTGTTGGAGGCTGGACGGGGTTAACTCATTCTAGGTCTAGGAGACTGTTTGGGTGTTCGTTTGCAAGTTTAAGTGAGGCGGTGGAACTAGATTGGAAGCCAAGGCCCCCACGGTTCACATTTTGCTAACACAGAATCGCCCATATTGAAAATGGGGATCTGAGTTGCATTCAACACTTAGAAAATGTCGGAACAAAAGGAAAACAGACCTTTCGCGTGAATGGGAGGTCCATTCATGCGAATGGGATGACCCTTCGCACGAATGGGCTAACCCTTAAGGAGAATGTCTTTGTTTTGGGATGAAATCAGTTCGGTTTTGTTTGAACAGCTCACCTTCTTGGCTGGAATCAACTTCAACACTAACCCACAACTATAAACTTAGTTTGTGAGCTTGGTGGGTTCATGATTTTGCCAAATGTTGATATCAGAAAGTTGTTTTATCAAAAGTTTTGAAATTAAAGAACTTCAATCTTAAACTTGAACCTCAAAATGGAGAGCTTCATTGTCCAGACTGCCATGGCAGGTCTGTGAATGCTCCCAAGAAGTTATCAAGTTGTAAGATGAAAGAAATAGTAGAAAAGTAGAAGAAAATAAGAGAAAAGGTAATGTTAGTGAACTTAGAACTCATTTAGAATGTTTTGGAAATCCTCTGCTCGAAATGTGCGAATTGAGTAAGTTGAGAGAGAATTTCGGAGTATTGAATGTGAGAAATGCGGGTGAAGGTTCTGATTTATAGGCTGTAAAGGAGCTTGGGACGACTGGGCTTTGGGCGAATGGGTTTCATGCGGCTGGGCTGGGCCTTTCGCACGAAAGGGCATGGTCCCTTCATGCAAAGGGTCTTGTCCTGTTGCACGAAGTTTCCAGTTTTCCATTTTTCACGTATTTAGCCGGTTTTAAGCGTTTCAAGCGTGCAAGTGCAATGTATAAGTAAAATGTATGAATAAAAGTGTAGGATCGTTTACGGACCCGAACGAGTCGATCAGAAGAGTTTATCTCTATACGAAAGGCGGAAACAGGCATGTAGAGTTCAATTCAGCAAGATTTTCACTTAAAACTATTGTATGATTGATTTCACACTGATTTACAACCTGACAACACTTCGGCAGCACTTCGTTGCTCTGACCGGAAAGTTTTCTCTTCGTTACAAATGCTTTAGCTTGAAAGGTATTTATAGGTGAGGACCTTTAGCTTGAAAGTGTCACATGCCACTTTCAAGGGAAAGCCCCTTTCAAGGGAACTGCCACTTTCAAGGGAACTGCCACTTTCAAGGGAAACCACCCATTCAAGCTAAATTACCATAAACCAATCCTACAACTATCTAACATTCTAAATACAAATCTAAAGTAAGACTCGATACAAGACGAAGTCGACAGACGCATGCACCAACAGACTCCCCCTCGAATGTTGACAAGTCTAAAGTGTCGAGTCTTCAACGTCTTCAGTCTTTATCAGTCTTTGGACTTTTAGGATCTTGCTCTAACTTCATTCTTCTCAGAATCAAATTTCTGTCTCTATGTCTTCAGACTCCCCCTTTCTACAAGCTGGGATCGCAGTCTGGAATACTCTGAAAATCCTCAGGTATCGGAACCTGGCACTCTATCTTCAGATTCAAGATCGAAATCTGGCTACATCTGCACATTCTTAACCCAGAAATAAATTTCTCAATTTTTAAAAGATTTTAAAAATTTAGAATCACATGCAGATATTCTCAAATCTCTTCTTAACCACTTGTAAATGTAACAAACAAATTTTGATCTCAAATTATCTCAAAAAAAACATTTCTCATTTCAAACACAATTATCCAACCCTTTTGTCCATCATGTTTAGCACTTGGAATTTTGAAAATCAGCTCTTCAATATCAGTTGTCGAAAATCTTTTTGGATTTTTCAAAAATTTATGCTAAAACACACTAAAAATCTTTTTGAAATTTTGATATAACAGAAATGAAATTCAGTAAAGAAATATTTACAGACAATATTTTTGTGAGCTTGTGTAAGAGGATCATATCAGTTTTTTAGACAAATCACCAACACCGTTAAGCTTTAAACATTTTAAGTTCTAAACAATTCACATAGATTAACGATATTGTTGTCCACTTAAACTCAATCTAAAAACTTTCGACAAGCTTACCGATACGTTAAGGTATATTAATTTCGCACTAAGTTCTTATGGACCCCACGATCTCAGCATATCCCTTCATCATGCAATACACTGACTCAAGTAATGCCTTTAAACTTTTATCAACTGTGAATTGTGCGAAAACAAAGCAGAATGTTTAAACATTAACAATCAGGTCGATCTTTCGATACGCAGAGAAAGTCCAATGTTTAAACAAAATAAGAAAAATAAAACAAGTTGAAATTGTTTAGGCTTTAACCACCAGGTCGATACTTCCGTATACGCAGAGGTGATCCAAAGCTTAAACGAAACACCAAAGAAAATAAAGCAGAACGTTTAGGCAATAACATCCAGTTCGATACTCACGTATACGCAGAGGATGTCCAATGCTTAAACAAAATAAAGAAATAAACAAGTTTAAATCTTTGCAAAATAAAATGCACAATCACAGCGACTTTTCAGCAAAGTTGTGAAAGTTTACAAACTTAACCAGTTTTATGCTTTTGACATTCAGCGATTACTGAGCAGGCACACAATCAAGAAGGACAAAACTAAGTACTATGCTTTCGATCATGTTTCCCACTAGAACTAGGCTTTTTTCATTTAGGTTTGTATCGTTATCGCAAATCTACTAGTCTAGCTGAGCCTATCGTCACATCTTTAGTGAGACCATTTATCACATTTTGACTTTACATTTCTTTAGCATGCTGTGACAGTCCACTGATGTACTATCATTTCCTCTTTTATACAACAAAACTCGTTTTTGAATTTTTATCATGTTTTTGGCCTTTTCAAATTTTCAAATGTTTTTGGATTTTCTGAAATTTCTTACTCCCCCTAAAATGCAAACACATTTTAGGAAATTTGAAATCAAACTATACAATCAAATTGACAACCGATATCAAATCGCCTCAATTCGCCATCCACTTGGCATAAACAATCAGAACTCCCCCTCACAACAAACTATTTTCCCATTGTGATTTCAAAACACTTAAGTTTGTTTTAATCAAATGTTTTTTCCGGAAAATAAGTTTGATTGATTTTACCACTTGTAAATTTAGGGGTTTGATTCATCACATTGTCTACAACCACTTGTAGAAAATCAGATACAACTTAATGTCCCTGATTTACCACTTGTAAGTGAAACACAATCAAATATAAAGAATGATGCCGATTCCTGCTCCACTCTTACCAACCTGGAAGCTCTGGCAAGTCAGGTGTTTCAAGCAAAGAAAATGTCCACCCAAGCTTGACCAGCCTTGGGTGTTTTCAATTCAGATTCAGTTGTGGTATAAGTTGCTTTCTTTGTAGCATAAAAGTCTTTAACCCCTTTAACCTTCCCATCGACCATCTTTCTGAAAATTTTCTTCACATTTCCATTAAACGCCTTTTCGACATCAAATTCCTTCGTTTCAGAATAGAATTGATTCGAAATTTCCACTTTACCAACTTTTTGTTTAAAATTTTCAGTCCGCAATGGTGGAAAGTTTGCGTCATCCATTGGCGGAACTGAATTTTCACTTTTTAGGTCAACATTTGGCTCCTCTGATTTTGACGAATTAGATTCATCGCCAGATTTTACATCTGATTGCTTAACAACCCAGGCTTGGTTGTCAAGATTTCCCGTTTTCTTGTAAAATCTTTTGGAACATTCACCAACTTCATATGTAGAGTTTTTAAACATTTTAAATCGTTCAGTTGGTGGTTCTGTTTTGTCAACAACTTTTTCTTTAAGTTTTTCAGAAACTCCCTGTTTTGTTTTTGATGCTAATGGACAGTTCCATGCAATGTGACCAACTTCATTGCATCTGTAACAGGTTCTTGTCTCTTTCCTTTGATAAACTCCATTCTTCATCTTTTTAGCAAGAAACTTCTGGTTTGACTGTTTCTAGAATGAGCTCTTAGCTTCTTCTTCACAACTTGTACCTGAAATAAATTTTGTATTTGTTTTAGAATTTTTCTCATTTTTATAATTTTCTGGTGGAATAAAACCAATACCTTTCTTTTTGGAATTACTGTTATGGTTTGATTTCTTTTGAAAACCAGAACCAGAACTGTAACCTTTTTTCTTGTTCAATCTTTGTTGAACTCTTGAGGTGTATTTTTTAGGTTTATCATTAAGATTTACATCTTTTATTTCAGAAATATTAATTTCTGTAAGTTTGAAAACCTTTTTGATTAATTCAGTTTAAACACCTCTTATTGGAAACTCTTTATCAAAATATAATTTGTCAGAATCATTCAAAGTATATGCAACTTCAAATGTTTCGTCATTCAAATTAGATTTTGACAACAAAAATTCTTTACTATAAACCCGTTTTCCCGACGATTTTGAACTTTTTCCAGACGAACTAGAACTCCCGACCGACAAACATGAACTTTCGGACTCGGACTTTGACTCTGACTCCTCATCCTTATCCAACACATGATCGACCATTCTTTTTATTAATTCGGACTCATGATCTGTGTCGGACGCTGTGAACGTGACGTCAATGTTGTCTGATAATACATCGGTTAACTCGGACTCTAACTTTAGATTAACTGCCTTTTGGACTTGTTCCTCATTCGGTTTTCTAGGCGAATACCCTTCCCAAATTGGAGGCGGACACCTATTATAACAGACGTTCTGTTTCTTACCAGTATCCGTTTTCTTCTTTGACTTCTTGTCTTTATCTTCATCTTTAAACGCCTCGAAACCTGTAATAGTAGGATAAATTCTATCAATTAAGTACTCGGAACTAGTATAACTTCTCAACAAACGTTTAATTCTTTCATTTTCAACTTTTTCACCATCCAACTCTTGCTTCCATTTAGCACATTCTTCGATGTAAAAATTTATCTCTTTCTGCTTCGACATCATTGTTGCATTCAACATCTTCAAAGCTTTTTCTCTTTCTGTGTTAGTTTTCTGCAAACTATTCACTGTTCTGTTCAATACATCGTATGATTCTTTCAAATTCTTCACATCAAACAACAACTTTTCTTTCATCTTCTCTGATTCACTAAACATCTCGTCTTTTTCTTCACATTGTTTGCAGGATTCTGAACATGTGAGACATGGTTTTGTGACTTCAACAATCTTTTCAACCTCCACTATCTTCTCTACTTCAACAATCTTTTCTACCTCCACAATCTTCTCAACTTCAACTACCTTTTCTACTTCCACTATCTTCTCAATCACTTTGACTTCCTTCAATTCTTTTGCAACTTTTCTCTCTTTGAGTTTCTTCAGTTTATCTGCAAAATAAAATTCAAAACTGTCAGAAGATAAATGAGTTTTTCCAATGTTTATTTGATCAACTTCTTCATCATCACTGTTATATGTTGAACTGTTTTTAGATGAAACATATTCTTCATCTTTCTCTTCATCAGATAACACTGCTATCCATTCTTTCATCAATTCCGGCTTTTGAACAATTTGAGCAATGAAAGCTTTAAGATTGTAATCGGCTGGAATGTACTTGTCCCAGCTAAAACCTTTAGCTACTTTTTCATCATCTTGATCAATGATGCCATAATAAGCTTTCTTGTTTACATCTTCGATCATTTTCCCATGAGCAGTTTGTGATTCTTTTTGTTGATGAGTGATTTGTTGATATATAGCCTTCCGATAGTAATCATGACCACCAAACGGATTCTTTGCTCCACTAGCTTCCTGATTTTTGCACTCTCTTTTGAAGTGACCTTTCTCCCTGCATTTAAAACAACTTTAGATTTATCAAAACCTAAAGCAGAAAGATGAGTATCCAAAAAATAATTTCGTCCTGTAATCATTTGGAATTTTTTAGCTCTTCTCAGGACACTAGCTAGACACCATTTGATGTCCATGAGCTCTAATTTTTCTGCATCGATCTGGTCATAATCTTCTTTCGTTAGCATCGGATTTCCGATCTTTCCAGCAATCAATCCTTCATAAGATTCCAATGCAGTAACAAGTAAACTCATATGATTTTTCACCACTTCTTCAGAGAAGTTTTGAGCATTTTGTAGATGTAATGCTACATTGCACTGAATCATATGCCCATTACCAACACTTGCACTTTGAACACTTTGAGGATTAACACTTGAAAATCCACTAGTGTTAACTGAACTTTGAATGCCTGTTCCAGATTGATTTCCTGCACTGAACGCAGTTTTGATCTTTGGAGTTGCTTCAACAGTTTGAACATTTCCCTTGTAATACAGTTTGATGTCTTGTTGATGGCTTGAACTATTCATTCTTGCAATTTTCTGTTGTTCAAGATCCTGTGCCTCCAGTTTTTCAATAAATTGACTAATCGACAATCTGCTAAACTGTCCAGAATTCTTCAAAATCATGAAATATGTACTCCATTCCTTTTGTGGTAAAGCATCAGCAAGCTTTTCAACCCATTCTGCTGGAGTTTTAGTAATCTTCAACTGAGACATGGTGCGTACAAGATGGCAATATCTCTCAATGAGAGTCTTTGTAGTCTCGCTAGGCATGCTCGTAAACAACTCAAACTCCTTTTTCAGTAACGCTGCTTTACTCTGTAACATCTCTGTACTTCCTTCAAATTTCTTCTCAAGAGCTTTCCAGATTGAAAACGCATTTCCATCATGCTGAAGCAAAACAAATATATCCTCTTTAATAGCTTGCTGCAACAGACTTATCATCATTTTCTCTCCTTTATAACTTTCTCTTTCTAAGTCTGAAAACTCCGAGATAATTTTATCAACATTCATAGCAGTCTATGGTCTAATGTATGCTGTTTCAATACTTTCCCAAGCTCTTAGATGGTTTGCCTGAACCCAATTCTCAAACCGATTCTTCCAAACATGGTACTCCTCCATTCCCATAAGTTTCGGGGGGTTTTGCATTGTTCCGGTTTCGTTTTCGTTTTCTGCATTCATGTTTTGAGCAATGGTAGCCGGAGTAGTCGGAGATGTAGCAAATGCGTTGTAGAACTCGGAATCCATTCTTCAATAGCAACTGGAATCACCTGTAGAAACCTTGTAGATACTTGACAAGTACCTGAAAAACAAATAAACAAAACACAATCAGTTTTAAAGATTTATCAATTAACAGAATAAGACTGGTACTCGAACTGGTGATTATTCTGTGTGACTGAAGATTGACGAACTGTGCTGACTGCTATGACCTGAATCGAATTCAAACGCCCAGAAACTGACTTTGTATGAAGTAGAACTTTCAAATAAACTTGATTCTTTCAAATGTCCTAATTAATTTTCAAACCAATCTGGCCCAAACTTACAAACAAACTGGCCCAACAAAACCCAAGCTTTCTGGATTAAATTTCTACCCTTGTAACTTGGATAACCTCGAGACCTGTTTAACTGTTGTTGAGCTGACACTTTAAAACTCAATTGGATCTTCACAAGAATTGCATATGGGCCACTTAATCAGATTACATGCAAAAAAAAATTTATTTAAATTCTATAATGTTCGACAATATCACTTATCACATGGGCTGCACACTTGTATCAATATTTGATATAATTGGATCAAACAATTAAATCTTTTCACATGGGCCGGTATATATTGGACCGTGATATGGATCTATATCGACAAACAACAATCAAAGTATTCACATGCACACTTAATATTCGACATGCAAATTGATGTAATTGATATAACCAATGCACATGCAAATTTATTGAATCTATAATCACATTTAATGTACTGACAACAATTTCCAATTCAAACCAAAATTTAAATTGAATTTCAAAAACCACTATCTTAACTTTAAGTGATTATGAATCTAATTGGACCACTAAATCCACTAAGCCGACACATTTAAGTGTTACAAGTAAATCTAATTGGACCTTTTTTTTGTTAAGTGATGATTGGGCCAAACAATATTAATCTAAATCACAATTTTCTTGGGCCACAATATTAATTCAGTTGATGCACATGGACCGAACAATTATGATGGGCAGATTGACTTTAATAGATTGGACCGACAAACACTTTTATCAATTTGAATCAATTTGATTTGGCTGACATACACTGAACACTTGCAAACTGAATTTCCTAATCAACCTAGTCCGACACCTTTATTTTTCAACATCATTTCATTTGACCTCCACTTTACCACATTCAAATATTTAATGACCAGCAACCTTTTGATTTTTTTCATGCAAACTTGAACATTTTTTTTAAAAAAAACCGACAATTCTATACTTATCACATGTTCTATTTAAAGATCTGTCAAGCAATTAAAGAATCACATGCACATGTACAATCTTATTGGGCCGATTCTATGATGACTTTAGAATATGTTTCAAATTGTGAATTTGTTGACTAACGTATTGGACAGACAATGCACATGCAATAGTTTCAAAAACCCGACAACTCAAGTGCAAATATGATTTGAAGCGGAATCACTTATGTTATTTCAAACGGAACATCATTTCAAGCAGTATAACATGTTCAAGCGAGATTATGTATAGATTCAAGCGGGATAGGTCAGTTTCGAGCGAGACCACGTGTATTTCAAGCGAAATCAACCAACAATTCAAGCGAACTATATGTTTCAAGCGAAAACAAATGAATTTTCAAGCGAAACTATGATTTTCAAGCGAAAATGTCATCAATTTACACTCTCAAGCGAAATTAACACATAATTTCAAGCGAAATATGCATGACATCATCATTTCGGTTTGATTATTGTCCGATTGAACAAGATTTAAGCCGATTTTAGATCTGAAACTCTCAAGGGTTTGTTAAAACATCATTACGCATGTGATATGTGAAAATCAGACGTTTTTAACCGTGAAAACTTGTTTAATTTTGAAAGAAGGTGTAGAAAAACAGAATTTGTGGCGGAATTGGTATGAACTCTTCCTCCTGAGCTCTGATACCACTTGTAAGATCGTTTACGAACCCGAACGAGTCGATCAGAAGAGTTTATCTCTATACGAAAGACAGAAACAGACGTGTAGAGTTCAATTCAGCAAGATTTTCACTTAAAACTGTTGTATGATTGATTTCACACTGATTTACAACCTGATAACACTTCGGCAGCACTTTGTTGCTCTGACCGGAAAGTTTTCTCTTCATTACAAATGCTTTAGCTTGAAAGGTATTTATAGGTGAGGACCTTTAGCTTGAAAGTGTCACATGCTACTTTCAAGGGAAAGCCACTTTCAAGGGAAAGCCCCTTTCAAGGGAAAGCCCCTTTCAAGGGAACTGCCACTTTCAAGGGAATTGTCACTTTCAAGGGAAACCACCCATTCAAGCTAAATTACCATAAACCAATCCTAAAACTATCTAACATTCTAAATACAAATCTAAAGTAAGACTCGATACAAGACGAAGTCGACAGACGCATGCACCAACAAAAAGCATGTGTAAACTGATTTTGCATCTACAACAAGTATGAGTTTGCATATGAGTATGTATCAAGTTTGTACATAACACAAGTATTTTAATGAATGTATAACAACAATGTATAAAAAGATCGAGTTTTGTTATGATTCAAGTCTCGGATTACAATGCTTGGAAATGAAAGACGAATACAAGGAGATTACAAGTTTTCATAAATAGAGATACAAACAAACTTTCTAAATACGGAAACTTCCAAAAAGCGAAGCGTTACAACCCAAGCTTCTATTCCGAAAATCATTGAGAATATCATTTTTGTTAATGAAATATTGTCGTTCCAAAAAAAAATGTAAAAAACTAATTTAAAAATATTAAAAAATATATATGTTTTACTATTCATATAATTCGTTTTTAAGATATAAAATAACGTTTTTAATACATAAAATAATATAATAATAGTGGTAATGGATCTTGTACAAATGACCTTTTATCTAAGAAGTGTAAGAACTGTTTTACACCCTTAGATCTGATATTTAATGGTTGAGATCACAGCGACAAAAATGTAAAATTTGTTTTAATTTTTTATAACTGATTGTTATCATAGGGGTATAAGTGTCAATAAAAATCAATTAAATTAAGAAAGTGTTTAACTTCCCTCCCTAAAATCACGATTCTCTCTCTTCTCCACACAAATCAGAGATTATCTCTTTTTTCACCCTAATTTGCCATTAATCACTATCTCCAACCACTGCAAAAAAAAACCCTAAATCTCCTTCTACGAACATCCACGACTTCTTTCTAACCATGATAATATAGAAGCAAAAGACCATGTGTTAACGCATGGGTTTTAAGTCACACAGTTTAAAACAATCTGGAAACATAATTTTGTGATTCAAGATACATTGTTTTAAAATCTAGAATGAATGAATCACTATTCAAGTCATGGTGGTTAAACATTTGTTAGGGTTGTATACAAATCAAGACGTGGTATTTTAACAGATAGAAGGAATTTATTTTATGATTCAAGTCATGGTGTTTTAAAAATATCGAAACATTGTATTTGTGATTAAACATGGTGTTTTAAAAATATGGAAATATTGTATTTGTGATTCAAGTCATAGAACGTATTTTGGATGCAGGTTTAAAACACCATGTAGAAATGCAGGTGATGTGCTAAAAGTAGTTTAATACATACAAACTAAATTAACTCTAATCTAGACATTAAGTTAAACTCTAGACTCTCTAAAACTAGACCAAACTACTAACCGACAAGTGAACCGATCGACTCTAGAATAGCTAAGTAAGTTCGGATATCGAACCCACGATACTCTATTAATTACGTTTACTAGACTCACTAGACTTATCTACTGACACGACTAAATTGTTTTTATATTTTGAGGGGGGTTTTCAAATAACCTAAATTGCAATTAATTAAAGATTAACTAATTAAACAAACAAAAACGCGAACTAGCAAGTTTGGATTTTACTCAGATGATGAAAAGGATATGTAACACCTCGTAAATTCATGTCGCGTTATATAAAGACACGTGTCCAGAAACTCTCATTTCTGCTACATTGTTTGGCGAGAGGGACTAATATTGTCAAATTATAAAAGTATGAATGTTGTAACAACCCTCGGTAAAACCAACACCCTCATAATATTTCCAACACCCTAGTATATTTTAAAAATATTCCCTTATGACTTTAAATACACCCCGTATGTGAAAACCGAGCCCGAAATACATTAAATAGTATTTAAAATAAATAAAGACTTAAACTTAGGGCTGAGGCGGGCCGCGTAGACCCAACCCAAGCCTTTACGCGGGCGGTATGAAGGATAGAACCTGATTCCGTTTGATTTCTTAAGTCCAAGCGGGCCGCGTAAGACCTATGTTAAGTGTACGCGGGCCGCGAGAGATCATCAAACGCGGAGACACCGGAGGCCGACACGTGTCGACATCGTGGCGGACATACATGCTAACCCAGCTAAGCTATACGTTGACCGGATCTTGACGCGGGCCGCGTAAGCGCCCCTTATCTTTCACGCGGGCCGCGTGAGAGTCCAATTCAGCAACTATATAAAGAACGCAACGGGTTTCAATTCAGTTCGTTCATTTTTCGATTCTGAATCTCTAATTCTAAAATATAGGCTTTATAAAGCTGGTATTATACCCCTAATTAGCGAGGTTCTGCTCCGTTGTAAGTATTATAACCCCAGTTTCATAATAGTTACGTTGCCTGATTGATTTAGGGTTCCATAACAACTGTCGTGGTTCTGCCCGACGTTGTTGTTGGAATGCCGTCTCGGGGAGGGTATCATTAATATTTTCAAAGGGTTATGATACTAACCTATGTACATTTGTATAAATTATAGATTATATCCAGGAAACCCTTACGTGAAGTTTAAGATAGCAATGTGAGTTTATCCTCTTTTTGTTAACCTTTTTGGAATGTTTTACAAAACCTTAATTGTTTTACAATGTGATTAAGCGGTGATTGAGTCTTTGTAGTTCTTCAATTACTGCCGGTATGTTGGGGTTTTGTATACAAAATTTACTACCTTGTGAGTAGTAAGTAGGGGATGACAGGACGTTACCATTGGACAACGAGTTAGCCAATGAGTAATATGACCCACAAGTCAGGATTGACAGTACTGAATGAGTAATTGTGTAGAAATAAACAATGTGATCGCTCTCAATACTGTTTTAATTGATAAAATGTTTCTTGATTAAACTGGGATTCACTCACCAGTATTTCCAACTGACAAATGTTTTTAAAACGTGTTTCAGGTAACACAATGTGACAGCCAATTAGTAAAATGCCAGCTGGAGAGCACTGAAGGCTTGGGAAAAATGTGGCTATAAAAGTTACATAATAAACGATGTTTTAAATTCAATAAAATAGGGTTTATCCCTATAAATGTATTGTAATAAGAAACTTGGGTTTTACCCATGTGATTAATTATATCAAATATGGTGGTTTTACTCTGATAAATATTTCCTAACTACGGTCCTGATGTAATTTCCGCTGCCAAAATTAACGAGACCTGATACCACCGAAACTCTGAGCTCGCGTCCGCCCGTTCCCGGGTTAGATAAGGGATCGGGGGTTGCGACAGAAGGTGGTATCAGAGCCTAGCCACTAGTCTGAGCCAAAGAAGTGTTCTGCTGACACTTAAATTCTAAATTTTGTGTTAGGGAATAAATTACGGAAATACGTGCATAACTGTATTTATTTGTTATGTGTTATTTGACTATCTGTTAGTTTACAGTATGAGTGATCAAGGACCCTCAGACATGAGTCGTCAGTTGTTTGATTCACCTAAGAGTGAAGGTACTTCTTCACAGTCTGCCCTTTCTGGGTATTCTGCTGATCAGGAAGAAGGAGTGTTTGCTTTTAAAGCTCAGTCAGAAGAGCCATTCCCTCATAAGAAACGAGGATGGTTCAGTAAGGAAGCTTTTGCGCGTAGGAAAATAATGCGAAAGTTGCAACAGCAAATAGTTCTAGCAGCCGCTAAGCGAAAGACAGATGCCCATACACAGGATATGCTTAATAGAAGCCTAGCCAATTTCCATATCCTAGCTACAACTGCTGCTGACCCGAGTCTGGAACAATTAGTAGCCCCACAACCACAAATCCCAGACCAACCCATGGAGATAGAAAACTTTGAAAACCAAGTGGAGATGCATGACTTCAACCCAGAGGAAATCCCTAGGGTACCTGCACCAAAACCCCTAGACCCAAATTACGACCCCTGGTGGGACGATAATAGGGATTTTGTGCAACGTTACCCTATACATGAGGACACACCCATACAGAACATAGGAGCCTACCCAGGTATGGACCCATTAGATCCCTATTACCATGATGAATATATTAGGGAGATCTTAGAAGATCCTTACCGATTTCAGGCACTTTCACCTCCATATCAGGAACCCGCACCCCAGATTCCAAACCCAGTCCTAGAACCTGCACCCCAAATGAGTGCAGAAAACGTCCAAGAACTTAGGACTTTCGGGGAGAAATTTTAGAGAGCAGTGAGAGAATGAGACAGGTGGGAGAGCGTCTCGTATGGAAATACGATGAACGCAATATGGATTTTTGGATAAATCCATATCCGTGATGTGATGGAGGAGATGGTAATAGTAATAATAATATACAACAACAACAACAACCATACCCAGTAAAATCCCACAAATAGCAAAGCTACTTATAGGGTCTGGGGAGGGTGGGATGTAGACAGACCTTGCCTCTATCCATAGGGATAGAGAGGTTGCTTCCATAGAGACCCTCGGCTCGAAAACGAACAGCATACCAACAAACCAAGTCAAAGAATCTAGAAATAAGAAGTCAACCATACCAAGAAAGTGTTCAGAGTGGCACAATATAATGTAAATCAAGTATAATAGCATACAACATCATTTGGGCATAAACACAAGAAGGCGATCACCGGAAAAGTCCCTTAAAGAGTAAGGGAAACCTACGTCCCTAAAAAACACCTAAGACCTTACTGCGATATCTTCTAGAATTCCTTAACCCTAATCCTACGCCTCCACGAAGTCCTATCTTGGACCATGTCCTCAGAAAGATGCAACTCTAATAAATCATGCCTAATCTGCTCATCCCGTGTCAATTTGGGTCTGCCTCTTCCTCTCCTCCCCTCCACAGTAAGAGTTTCCACCACTCTAACTGGTGCCGTCCTTTCCCTCCGTTTCACATGCCCAAACCATCTCAATCTTCCCTCCTTAATCTTCTCTGATATACTAGCCACTCCTAATCTTTCCCTAAAAACCTCTTTTCTTATCTGATCTAACCTCATGTGTCCACACATCCACCTCAGCATCCTCATCTCTGCTACCTCCATCTTGCGCGCTTGTGTCTTCTTGATAGCCCAACAGTCTGTTCCATATAGCATAGCGGGCCTAACTGCTACCCTGTAAAATTTCCCCTTTAGTTTAGTTGGGAACCTCCTATCGCACAATACCCCACTGGCTGCCCTCCATCTACACCAGCCAGCCTGTATGCGATGAGTAACGTCACTATCTATGTCACCATCTCTTTGTACAAACGACCCCAGATACTTAAATCTAGTTACCTGCGGGACCAATTGATCCTCAATGGTGATTTGGGTGTCATCGTCGTCGGCTACACCACTGAAATCACAGTGTAAATACTCAGTCTTAGATCGACTAATCGTTAGGCCCTTGCCCTCTAAAGCTACTCGCCACTCCTCTACCCTCGCGTTCAGGCACTGTTTAGTCTCTGCAATCAACACAATATCGTCTGCAAAAAGCATGCACCATGGAACTGTCTCTTGAATCAACTTGGACAACTCATCCAAGACAACCGCAAAAAGAAAAGGGCTCAACGCAGACCCCTGGTGGAGTCCTACCTCCATAGGAAAGAAGTTTGTATCTCCTACAGGCGCGCGAACACTAGTTTCCGTTCTATCGTATGTATCCTTAATTGTGTCTATATATTTCCCCGGTAGCCCTCGACCCTCCAAACTATCCCAAATCAGTTGCCGGGGGACAGTGTCAAATAGTAATAATAATATAATATGATAAAATAAAAATCAAATATGTGTGTACGGATGCATATTACTATTAGTGTGATTCTATTTCTGTTGGTATTGTAATTTTATTTCAGTACTAGTGTAATAGATGCATAATAGTATATGAAAATAGAGTAAAAGTCGCATTGATCGACGTTTTTGGCTAGATTGCGTGTCATATGATTAACTATATTAAATATTATCTTGTAATATTAATATGGGGTAAATGTTTAAAATTCAGATGGCCGACGAAGGAAATCAAGAAAATCTGAATAATGATAACCAGAGTAACATTAACGTGGTTAATGAGAATCCGAGCATCAATAACAATGGAAATCAAGTAGATAATAGTGTTATCCAACATATAGTGGCACAAGGAATTATAGATGCAATCCCATTTATTCTTCAAATGGTCCAGGAAGAAAACAATAAGAGTAAACATAGCAGTAAGCGACCAATTGAACCGGAACACAGCGTGAACAATGGACCTTTACTTCAATTGCCTATTCCCAAAAGAAGAAGAACTGTGTCTTACGGTTGTTCTTATAAAGAATTCTGGTCTTGTAAACCAATGGAATTCTCGGGCAATGAAGGGGCCATTGCAACCTTACGCTGGATAGAGAAAACTGAGGCAGTCTTAAGAATAAGCAAGTGTGCTGAAGAAGATAAGATATTGTTTGCTTCTAATCTGTTTAAGAATTCAGCGCTAGAATGGTGGAACACTATCTTCCAATCAAGAGGAAGTGATAGAACCTACAATATGGAATGGGAAGAATTTAAGAACAAGGTAGAAAGGAAATTCTGCCCACCCAATGAAAAGGAATAGATAGCAAACAAATTCCTAAATCTTAGGATGACTGGTGTGGATAGTAAGGGATACACTAAAATATTCTTCGAATATGCTAGAATAGTGCCAACTCTTGCTTCACCAGAACCAGTGTTAATCTCCTGTTATATTTGGGGATTAATTGGGGAGATAAGACATGTAGTCAAGGCAGCTAGACCTCAAACCATAGAAGAAGCTGTAGAACTAGCAAATACCTTGACAGATGAATTAGTCCGTACCCGAGAAGAGGATCAAAGGAGGAACCTAACCCAGAAGCTCACACAAGAATTTCGTTCTGGAAATTTTAACCGTGGGAAAAATATAGATTCTACCTCTGCACGTTACTGTAAAAATTGCAAAAGAAAGCATTCAGGAAGATGCTCCATATACTGTAACTTTTGCAAAATATCGGGACACAAGGAAGAAAATTGCAGGAAGAAAGCTAATAACAAGATATGTTACAACTGTGGAGAACAATGTCATATCAAGCTTAATTGTCCAAAATTAGCTCCAGCTACAAACAACAAGAATACTCAAAATGCTAGAGCATTTGTTCTGACTGCAGATGAAGCTAAGATGATTCCAGATGTCATAGCTGGTACGTTTTTAGTTAATGATGTCTTTGTTAAAGTATTATTTGACTCTGGTGCAAACCAAAGTTTTATTAATACATCATTTTGCAAATTTCTAAATCAGTCATTAACTAAACTACCACAAGAATGTCTAGTAGAGACAGCTAATGGAGAAACCGTTAGGATTTCTGAAATCTTGCAGGGAGCAAGCATAGAAATTTTAAATCAGAAGTTTATTGCAAATCTTTATCCCATGAATCTGGCAGGATTTGATGTTATTTTAGGAATGGATTGGTTAATAGCCAATAAAGCCAGTATTTTATGTGATCAAAAGTCAATTCAAGTAAATTCACCAAAAGGTAAAACGATCACAATTAAAGGAAATAAACCATCTAGATCCACAAAATTCATCTCTGTGATGAAAACTGCAAGTTATATAAGAAAAGGTTCTATAGTGTATTTGATTTCCATAATCACTAACACTAAAGGAAAGGATTTAAAAGATATTCCAGTAGTATCTCAGTTTTCAGATGTATTTCCAGAAGAATTGCCAGGGCAACCTCCAGATAGAGAAGTTGAATTCAGAATCCATTTAATACCAGGAATGGCACCAATTGCCAAAGCACCTTACCATTTAGCTCCTGCAGAAATGCAGGAACTGAAGAAACAATTAGACGAATTGTTGGAAAAAGGATTTATACAGCCAAGTTCGTCGCCATGGGGAGCACCGATACTATTTGTTAAAAAGAAGGACAGATCAATGGGTATATGCATTGACTACCGTGAATTAAACAAAGTCACGATTAAGAATCGGTACCCATTACCGAGAATCGATGATCTGTTTGATCAACTACAAGGAGCTCGATTTTTCTCTAAAATCGATTTAAGGTCTGGATATCATCAATTAAAGGTACAGGAAGAGGACATTCCTAAGACCGCATTCAGAACGAGGTATGACCATTATGAATTTACTGTCATGCCATTTGGTTTAACCAATGCTCCAGCCGCATTTATGGACATGATGAACCGAATATGTAAGCCATATTTGGATAAATTCATAATTGTTTTCATAGATGATATTCTAATTTACTCTAAGAATAAAGAGGATCATGCAAAGCATTTGCATGCACTTTTAAGTTTATTAAGAAAAGAAAAGCTTTATGCTAAATTTTCTAAGTGCGAATTTTGGTTAGAACAGGTACAATTTCTTGTACACCTAGTCAATCGTGAAGGAATTCATGTGAATCCCACAAAAATCAAGGCGATTACTAAATGGACAACCCCTAAGTCACCAACCGAGGTTAGAAGTTTCTTAGGATTGGCCGGTTATTATAGAAGATTTATTCAAGATTTTTCTAGAATAGCCATTCCCTTAACTAAGCTAACTTGTAAATCTGTTAAGTTTGAATGGGGATTAAGACAAGAAGAAGCCTTTAGAATTCTTAAGCAAAGATTAACCCATACACCCATACTAGCATTACCAGAAGGAGCTGAAGACTTTGTAGTTTATTGTGATGCTTCTAAATTAGGTTATGGATGTGTATTGATGCAACGACAAAAGGTTATAGCTTACGCATCTAGACAACTTAAGAATCATGAAGAGAATTACTCAACCCATGATTTAGAATTAGGAGCTATAATTTTTGCTCTTAAGATTTGGAGACATTACCTTTATGGTAGTAAGTTTACCATATTCACAGATCATAAGAGTTTAAGGTATATTTTCAAACAAAAGGAGTTGAATATGAGACAAAGACGCTGGATGGAGTTACTTAGTGATTATGATTGTGATATCCAGTATCATGAAGGAAAAGCAAATGTAGTGGCAGATGCTTTAAGCCGAAAGTATCATGAAAAGCCAAAAAGGGTACGTTCTCTTAAATTAAATCTGCAAGTAGATTTAAATGATTAGATAAGAGAAGCACAAGAATCAGTAATCAAGGATGATTCTGAAATATTAAAAGGTATGCTAAAAAAATTAGAACAAGGAACAGATGGAATTTGGAGATTCCATAAAAAGAGAATGTGGATACCTAAATTAGGAAACCTACGTCATCGTATATTAGAAGAAGCCCATAAGTCCAAGTATACGATGCATCCAGGAAATGATAAGATGTACCAGGATTTAAGGAAAAATTTCTGGTGGATAGGAATGAAAAAGGACATAGCAGCCTATGTTTCTAAATGTTTAACTTGTTCACAAGTTAAAGCTGAACACCAAAAACCCTCAGGTTTGTTACAGCAATTAGAAATGCTGGTGTGGAAATGGGAATTAATAACAATGGATTTTGTTACTAAATTACCCAAAACAAAGAAAGGAAATAATGCAATCTGGGTGATTGTAGATAGGCTAACCAAGTTAGCTCATTTTCTACCAATGAAAGAAACTTTCAGTATGGAACAGTTAGCTAAATTATATGTAAATGAAATTGTTTCTTTACATGGAATTCCTTTATCAATTATTTCTGATAGAGATAGTTGATTTACCTCTCATTTTTGGTCAAGTTTCCAAAAGGCAATGGGAACCAAGTTAAAGTTGAGCACCGCTTATCATCCTCAAACGGATGGACAAAGTGATAGGACAATTCAGACAATGAAAGACAAGCTTAGAGCTTGTGTAATTGATTTCGGAGGTAATTGGGATGATCACTTACCTTTAATAGAATTTTCATATAATAATAGTTATCACACAAGTATCAATGTTGCACCATTCGAAGCACTTTATGGACGAAAGTGTCGAACCCCAGTCTGTTGGGCAGAAATTGGAGAAAAGCAACTATCTGGACCTGAGATAGTGCAAGAAACAACCGACAAAATTTTTCAAGTCAAAGAACGACTGAAAGCAGCACGTGATCGACAAAAGAGTTATGCTGATAACCGACGCAAACCATTGGGATTTCAAGTAGGAGATAAAGTATTATTGAAGGTCTCTCCTTGGAAAGGAGTAGTAAGATTCATAAAACGGGGAAAGCTAAGTCCCAGGTATATTGGACGTTTTGAGATTATTAGAAGAATAGGACCTGTAGCCTATCAGCTACAACTGCCAGAGGAAATGGCAGGAATACATGATGTATTTCATGTATCCAATCTTAAGAAATGTTTAGCTGATGAATCACTGATAGTACCTCTTAAGGATATATAGGTAAATGAACAACTCAAGTTTGTAGAAAGGCCTCTACAAATTGAAGACAGGAAAGTCAAGAATCTCAAGCACAAGAGACTAGTTCTGGTCAAAGTGAAGTGGGACTCCAAAAGAGGACATGGGTACACATGGGAGCTTGAATCTAAAATGCAATGGAAATATCCGCACTTGTTCCAGTAGATCTCGAGGACGAGCTCTAAAACAAGGTGGGGAGAATGTAACAACCCTCGGTAAAACCAACACCCTCATAATATTTCCAACACCCTAGTATATTTTAAAAATATTCCCTTATGACTTTAAATACACCCCGTATGTGAAAACCGAGCCCGAAATACATTAAATAGTATTTAAAATAAATAAAGACTTAAACTTAGCGCTGAGGCGGGCCGCGTAGACCCACCCCAAGCCTTTACGCGGGCGGTATGAAGGATAGAACCTGATTCCGTTTGATTTCTTAAGTCCAAGCGGGCCGCGTAAGACCTATGTTAAGTGTACGCGGGCCGCGAGAGATCATCAAACGCGGAGACACCGGAGGCCGACACGTGTCGACATCGTGGCGGACATACATGCTGACCCAGCTAAGCTATACGTTGACCGGATCTTGACGCGGGCCGCGTAAGCGCCCTTTATCTTTCACGCGGGCTGCGTGAGAGTCCAATTCAGCAACTATATAAAGAACGCAACGGGTTTCAATTCAGTTCGTTCATTTTTTGATTCTCAATCTCTAATTCTGAAATATAGGCTTTATAAAGCTGGTATTATACCCCTAATTAGCGAGGTTCTGCTCCGTTGTAAGTATTATAACCCTAGTTTCATAATAGTTACGCTGCCCGATTGATTTAGGGTTCCGTAACAACTGTCGTGGTTCTGCCCGACGTAGTTGTTGGAATGCCGTCTCGGGGAGGGTATCATTAATATTTTCAAAGGGTTATGATACTAACCTATGTACATTTGTATAAATTATAGATTATATCCAGGAAACCCTTACGTGAAGTTTAAGATAGCAATGTGAGTTTATCCTCTTTTTGTTAACCTTTTTGGAATGTTTTACAAAACCTTAATTGTTTTACAATGTAATTAAGCGGTGATTGAGTCTTTGTAGTTCTTCAATTACTGCCGGTATGTTGGGGTTTTGTATACAAAATTTACTACCTTGTGAGTAGTAAGTCGGGGATGACAGGACGTTACCATTGGACAACGAGTTAGCCAATGAGTAATATGACCCACAAGTCAGGATTGACAGTACTGAATGAGTAATTGTGTAGAAATAAACAATGTGGTCGCTCTCAATACTGTTTTAATTGATAAAATGTTTCTTGATTAAACTGGGATTCACTCACCAGTATTTCCGATTAACAAATGTTTTGAAAACGCGTTTCAGGTAACACAATGTGACAGCCAATTAGTAAAAAGCCAGCTGGAGAGCACTGAAGGCTTGGGTTTTAAAAGGGTTTGTCCCTATAAATGTAACACAATGTGGCTATAAAAGTTTCAGGTAACACAATGTGGATATAAAAGTTACCTAATAAACGATGTTTTAAATTCAATAAAATAGGGTTTGTCCCTATAAATGTATTGTAATAAGAAACTTGGGTTTTACCCATGTGATTAATTATATCAAATATGGTGGTTTTACTCTGATAAATATTTCCTAACTACGGTCCTGATGTAATTTCCGCTGCCAAAATTAACGAGACCTGATACCACCGAAACTCTGAGCTCGAGTCCGCCCGTTCCCGGGACAGATAAGGGATCGGGGGTTGCGACAAATGTGGAGGGACTAAAGGTGTCAACATGCCAATTTAAGGCCTCTGAGTTACCCTTTGCGGTCCGTAAGCAGGACCGTAAGCCTTAGTGCTTACGGCCCGCAAGATTATATTATCTTTATTTTTTAGTAGCAGATACGGACCGCAAAGCTATATAGCTTACGGTTCGTAAGGGATTTGAATCCTGTGTGCGCCTATTTGGCTTACGGACCGTAAGCCAGAAGGCTATACGGTCCGTAAGGGACTGCCAGTGACAGATTTTTGTTTGGAGGCCAAGGCATTCTGCCCTCTTGCCACCTTGCTCGCACAATGCCACCTCCTAGCTTCTCTTGACACGTCTTACAACACCTGAAATGATCTTAGATGGGCTCAAACACCTGTCTTGATCCTAATCCAATCCCTTCAACTATAAATAGGACCATAATTCAACTTTCACAACTTGCACCTATCTTCATTTTCCTCTCTACTCTCTCAATTGGAGCTCCTGATCATAAAAAGGACCTCCCTTGAGTTCTGAACATTTTCTTGGACCACTTGTAAGTGTTCCATCCTTGCTCTTTCCATTTTATATGCTTTTACTAGCTAAAAGTCAAGAAAATTGACTTTTTCTTTGACTTTCGGTTTAGACCATTATGGTCCAGCCATTGTTCGAATCGAACACGGCTACGTGATCATAATAAGGTAAGTGTTAATCCCTTAAAATGGCACCTTCTGAAAATCATGTTAACTTGGTCAAATGACGGGTAAAAGTTACGTTTGATAAAAAGTCAAACGGCAAACTTTCGGAAACTTTATAAAATGAACTTGTAATGGTTTTAACTCATGTTTTTAACATTATATCAGTTGGTAACTAATATTAGAACATGTATAATCATGTTCAGCCCTTCATTTCCAATTTACATGTCGGTACGCAACTGAAAGTCAAGCAGTTTGACTTCTGCTTTGACTTTCGATTCTGACCTGATTTAGCAACTTTAGCTACTAATTCTAAGTTGCATTATGATCATATTATAGTATAGAATAACTCTATGTGGTTATACTACTTGATCATAATTAGATTCTGAGTTTTTACACAAGTTCTTATAATATGCCTATTATTGACCAAAATGCCCTTTTTGTGCAAAACTTGGTGTTAATCAATGAAGATCATATAAATTTGATAACCTAATGATACGCTAATATAATTATCATGTTTTGGCAGAATGAACTTATTTATAACATATGTTTTATACAAGTTCACGAATTATGCCACATTATGACTAAAATGCCCTTATGATGCATAGTTTGATTTTAAAACCATAATGGTCATATAAGTTGATAACCTACTGATGTTACAAACTTAAATAAAATGTTTTGGCATATTGAAGTTGTTTATGGCTCATCCGATCACCCGATAACGCCTATGTGCGTACGGTTAAGCTTATGTAACTAGTTTACCTAAGTTTACCGAAACGGGTCAAATCTTTTCAAATTCATTTCAAATTCCAGAATGTATAAAGTTTTCACATATTATACAAGTCTTAGTACTTGTGGGGATTAAACTACATTTTATCCAATCATTGCTTAATCAAGTGTATCGTACCGTTTTCATTATTTTAAGTTAACCGGTCCAAGTCTATGACTTGAATAAGACCCGTTAACATTCTAATTGGTTATAATACCATTCATTCCAGACTAAGGCATTCCAGTAGATTGCGACCAAGCTTAGTTAATTGATAACGGCTATGATTATATTATTTTCTTGCATTGTAAGACTTATTTAAGCCAGGTAAATACTCTTAACATATTTTCCCTATACGAGCTTGGGATACGGTAAATTATTACTGCTTGGTCGGGTATGGGATCATATGTTGGATTGTGACTAGAAAATTCGCATAACCCGTTTTAAGCTATTTACTTGAGAACTTAAATATTGGGAGTTAATGCGACCGTGTCCTGGATATCCTTGGCTCATTTAATTGCAAATGGCCATGACTTTAGCATGGGTGTAGGCATACACCTGAAAAATGCTAATGCTATTATAAAATATTTTTCTACCCATATTGGGGATACCCTTTATGGGTTAAAGTGGCGTGTCGGTTAATCTTGTTATCGGTTTCTATATCGGGCCCCATATGTATTGACAAGCATGTAAAACTGTATACTTAGGAAGTCTAAGGATTATGCTATTGTGATGTTTGAGATTAAACACAAAAGGCTAGTTTTTAATTCTCTCAAACGTTGGCTCTGATACCAACCTGTCACACCCCGATATTTCAACAACACCCGGTGGGCCCAGATGGGGTATACGTGATTAGATTGATATCAAATACACAAACAGCATAGTGGAAGTCTTGAATTTAAATTATTACAATATAAATGTCCATATATACAATATATATATATATATATATATATATATATTGTTTTTGATTTTGACAGGATTTAATCATGCCGCCAAGATTCAGAGGCAAAGGCAAGGGACCCATGCGAAGAGGTCCATCGGGACATGTACTTTCGCTACCTCATAGCTCGGAACATCGACAATATTCAGATGATCCAACTCGTCTCAATCTGCGAGACATTCTTTTTCCCATAACTCATCACTATCACACCATTCCTATCATTCTCACTAATCACATCACTCCCACCAATCCCATCACTCATATTCCCATTCCTTCCATGGGTCATTTGACCCAAACCAGTATATCAACACCCCACCAGCTGCCCAAAACAAATTGGACTAGCCAAACCAGATGGACGAAGACTCAGATCCAGAAATACCACCATCTGGGTCGCATAACCCTATTGAGATTTCCATTGGTTCTGGATCTTCTGCAGGATCACCATATCAGGGTCCTAATATGTGGGACCAATATTTCAATCAGTTTACCTTCGTTCACACTCCCCTCTATCACTCTCCGACACCGCCACCGCCGACTCCACTCGAGGACGTGCAAATGGAGCCTATGGAGCAATCACAGCCGCCACTAGAACCAAGGAGGAAACGTGGAGCGCGCATGTCTATACGTACGGGACCATGGTCAAGCTCGCTACCACCATTGCCTCTAACATACCCTCCTATCCCTAAGGACCCACAAATGGGTGGACCCTCAAAAATACAGTACCAGTGGTTGACCCAGCACCATAAAATTTTGTTCAACCAGCACCATCGGGTTTTGATAACCCAATTCCGATGTATCCAGATATGACTGGATACGACCCATTGAACCCTACTACGCCAATAGATTATAAATATCAGGCACCACCGTATGACCCTTATATGCAGGCAGTTGTACACAATGCTTTATACCAATCTCCTTTCCCTCCCGCCTACCCAACTACTGGATATCCGAACTATGGATACCAGTATCCTACTATGTCTCAGCCACAGCCACTGCCATCGCCACAATTGGAGGCCATAAATCAGGCCTTGGAGAGAGCGGAACAAATTCAGCGTCAGGCTGAAAAGACCGAGAGGAAGACAAACAAGTTCTTCAAGAAGCTCTCCAAGCTAGTCAGGGAGAAGAAGGATGAGTAGAATAATATTATCTTTTTATTTGTTATATTTTAAATTCCAAAAGTCCCTGCATGGACATGTATTTCTTTTTAGTCCTTGCGTGGACATGTGTTTTTTCAGTCCCTGCGTGGACAAGTAATTTATTTTATTTCCAAAAAGTCCTGATTAAGGCAACATATTGTAATCTTTCATCTTTTAATGATAATTTTTGGAATTATCTACAATATATGTATTCATTACATTCCTTTTCAAGCGATCGTCTCGATTTTATTCGAACTTTATCAATATGCTAAATATACAAGATATTCTTAATGGTTTTTTGACCACCCATATGGCAAAGCCTATATTATTGGCAATTATACATGACAGTTAAGGATGAATAGCCCTCCTGTCCAGAGGTGGTGAACTATGTTCAAGCCTCATAGCCTTTATGGTCAAATGGGATCATGGCTACTTATATATATATATATATATATATATATAGAGAGAGAGAATCAAACCATTAAGACAATTATTCTGTATTAACAATCAAGTAATGTTAATATTCCTGGCAGTGTGATATTGAGGAGATCACACTAGCCATCTAGGTGCTGGACTACGTCCAAGCCTTTTAGCCTATATGATTAAATTAGATCACGGCTAATATCATCAATGTGATGATCATTTTAAACATCCATAGTGTGACCTCCCTATGGGCTATACTTTATTGTCAATTAAGATAAATGTCAGTTGTGACCATATGGTTCCCTGTCCAAGGTGTTGGACTACGTCCAAGTCTCATAGTCTATATGATCAAATGAGATCATGACTAATATCATCAGTGTGATGATTATCTATTCTAACATCCTATGTGATGTCATGTGATTTGCCTACGGGCTATACTATATTGCCAATTAAGAGAATGATAGTTGTGGTCATATGACTCCCTGTCCAAAGGTGGTGAATTATGTTCAACCCTTAAAGCCACTGGATCAAAAGAGATCGCTACTGATATATATATATATAGAGAGAGAGAGATTATTCATTTAGAAATTTGCCAATTCGACAAACACAGTTGTGACTTTATGATCCACTCTCCAATAGGGGATGGACTATGTCCAAACCTCATAGCCCTTGATGGTCTTATGAGACCGTGGCTAACTATACTTGATTTACTTTATTCAACATTCATTTGAAATGTTAAAATTATACATTTTGGCTGTTGTGACGTTGTGCACACTAGTCCAAAAGGTGAAGGATATATATGTCCAAACCTTATAGCCGATATGGTTTAATAATACCATGGCTGAGGAAATTTTCAAGTCATTAGATTTGATGACCAATAATTATTATTGCAACTAAGAAATCATTATTTTGGTTTATAGTACGAAGCCTATAGATATGGCGAATCCAAATGCGGATGGACCTAACAACGGGAATAATGATGTTTTAAACAATGCCCCTCGACGGCGAAGGAGCAAACCTCCAAGCCATGATAGTCGCAGAAGTCGGCAAGGCTATGAATAACTACATAGCTAACTTTAAGGGATCGAGTTATGCTCATTCCAAGTCCCATTCTATTCCACATTCATCTGCACGTAAGGAAAGCTCACACTATACTTCAACTGTGAAGAGTGAGGCAAAGCGGAATTTTAAGGAAAAGTTCCGTTCTTCTAAGGACGGGTGCACGTATAAATATTTTGTTTCGTGCAAGCCTCGTGATTTTAATGGAGAGAAAGGGGTATAGATTCCATGAAGTGGCTAGACGGGATGGAAACGGTGGTGGATATCAATGGGTGTGCTGATAAGGATGTCGTGAAGTACGTCTCCCAATCGTTCAAGGACGATGCCCTGACCTGGTGGAAGGCAATGATACAATCTACAGTGAAGATACCCCTGTATAATCTGTAATGGTCCAAGTTTGTGACCTAATAAAGGAGACGTACTGTCCACCACATGAGGTGGAAAAGGTGGAATCAGACTTTCTGACTCTCACTATAAAGAACTTAGATTGTCGGAAGTATGTGTCCGACTTCAAATCGTTATCCAGGCTAGTTCCTTATCTGATCACGCCTGAGTCTAAGCGCATTGTGTAGTTTATCGGTGGGCTAGAGCCTGAGATAAAAGGCATGGTTAAGGCTTCAAAGCCTACCACATATAGGTCTGTTGTAGACCTATCCCTTTCACTCACTCAAGATGAAGTGAGGAGAAAGTCAGTCAAAACTGATACCGAATGGAAAAGGAAATGGGAGGATGATAACTCCGAGAAGTTGAAGAAAGGGAAGTTTAGGTTTAATAAGAACCAACAAAGGTCTGACGAAAGGCCTGTGAGCAAGACCTGCAACAAACGACATTAGGGACAGTGTCGTTCAGACCAACAGGCGAAGCCCTGTGGTATATGCAAGAGATCAGGTCATAAGTCCTTGGACTATAGGGACTTAAAGAATCTCGTGTGCTATGGCCGTGGCGACAAAGGCCACATTAAGACCAACTGCCCCAAATTTGCCAAAGAGGGTACTGCAAAGCCCTGGGAGGCGAAGAAAGGAAACGCCCAAGCCTTCCAGCTGACTGCGAGGGAGGCAATTAATGACACGAATGTCATAATGGATACGTACCTCATTAATGATATCTTTGCTAGAGTTCTTTTCGATTCTGGAGCTTATAAGTCTTTTGTAGACCATAAGTTTAGTAAACTACTAAACCTACCTATAAGAACTCTAGATTTTGCATATGAAGTAGATTTGGCAGACGGTACTTTAGAAACCGCTTCTTCTATTCTTGATGGATGCTCTATATCTATTAAGAATCATTCCATTCCTATCTCTCTTCTACCAATGAATTTGGCAGGGTTCAATGTAGTCTTAGGCATGGATTGGTTATCTCATAACCAATCCCGCATTGCCTGTGATAAGAAATTCATCGAAGTTAAAACCCCTTCTGGTGAAATTTTCACCATCCACGGAGATCTACACTATGGTTTGCTTGAGAAGGTGTCGATACTCAAGGCATCCAAGTGTTTGAAGAGCGGATGTGTCATTTACATGGCACAGGTGACGATTGATGAGCCGAAGCCCAAGATTGAAGACATCTCGGTCATCTCCGAATATCCTGATGTTTTCCTTGACGAATTACCCAGTCTACCTCAGGAGAGACAAGTGGAGTTTAGGATTGATATTCTACCAGGAGTTGCTCCTGTGGCAAGGGCTCCCTATCGGCTAGCACCGACGGAAATGAAGGAGTTAAAGACCCAACTGGATGAGCTCTTGGAGAAAGGCTTTATTCAGCCTAGTTCTTCACCTTGGGGAGCTCCTATTTTGTTCGTCAAGAAGAAGGACGGGTCAATGCGAATGTGTATTTGATTACCATGAGCTAAACAAGATAACGATCAAGAATCGTTATCCACTGCCAAGGATCGACGATTTGTTCGACCAACTTTAAGGGGCTAGCTACTTTTCCAAGATCGACTTGAGGTTGGGATATCGCAAACTGAAGGTTAGGAGTGAAAACGTTCCAAGGACTGCCTTCAGAACAAGATACGACCATTACGAGTTTCTAGTGATGCCTTTTGGGCTCACAAATGCACTTGCAACATTCATAGACCTCATGAATAGAGTCTGCAAGCCGTATTTAGATAAGTTTGTCATTGTCTTCATAGACGACATACTTATCTATTCTCGTAATCAAGCTGATCACGAGAAACATCTTCGGTGCATCCTAGAGTTGTTAAAACAGGAGAAGCTTTATGCTAAATTCTCCAAGTGAGAATTATGGCTTAGAGAGGTCCAATTTCTTGGACACATGATTAGTGAGCATGGTATCCAAGTGGATCCCGCCAAGATAGAAGCCATCGTGAATAGGGAAGCACCGAAGACACCATCTGAGATATGTAGCTTCTTAGGATTGGCTGGATATTATAGAAGATTCATTGAGAGCTTCTCAAGAATAGCCACTCCTTTAACTACCCTGACCCGCAAGAATGTGAAGTTTGACTGGGGTCCCAAGCAACAAGAATCCTTTGAGATTCTAAAGCACAAACTGAGTAATGATCCAGTTCTAACTCCACCTGAGGGTATTGAGGATTTTGTTGTCTATTGTGATGCCTCTCACACTAGAATGGGTTGTGTACTTATGCAGCGAGGTAAAGTGATTGCTTATGCATCATGACAACTTAAGGTGCATGAAAGGAATTACACCACCCACAACTTGGAGTTGGGTGCCGTTGTATTTGCATTGAAGTTGTGGAGACGTTATTTATATGGCACAAAGTGTATTATATACACTGACCATAAAAGTCTCCAGCATCTGTTTAACCAAAAGGATTTGAATATGCGACAACGCTGCTAGATGGAAACTTTAAATGACTATGATTGCGAGATTCGCTATCATCTCAGCAAGGCAAATGTGGTTGCCGATGCACTAAGTTACAAGGAAAGGGTTAAGCCGATTCGGATTAACGCCAAGAGTATTGAACTCAAGATATGCTTGAATGAGAAGTTATTAGATGCTCAAAAGCAAGCGTTGTTAGAGGCTAATATTTCAAGTGAAGGATTGGGTGGAACTGTTGATCAGTTGTCATCTAGGAAAGATGGAATCCTTAGATTGAATGATCGAATCTAGGTTCCAATCTTCGGAGGGATTAGAGATCTAATCCTCCAGGAAGCGCATAATTATGAATATTCTGTTCACCCTGGAGGTGATAAAATGTATCAAGATCTAAGAAAGAATTATTGGTGGATGGGTATGAAGAAATCTATAGCCATCTATATAGCTAAGTGTCTGACGTGTTCACAAGTTAAAGCTAAACACAAAAAACCATCAGGACTTCTACAACAGCTTGAGATTCCCACATGGAAATGGGAAATGGTAACTATGGATCTAATTACCAAGTTACCCAAGACCAAACGTGGTAATGACACGATTTGGGTCGTTGTTGATAGGCTGACGAATTCAGCCCACTTTTTGCCAATCAAAGAGATGTATAACTCTGATAAATTGGCTAAACTATATATGGACGAGATTGTGTCCCTGCATGGCATGCCAGTATCTATTGTATCCGATAGAGATACTAGATATACATCTCACTTCTAGAAGATTTTCCAGCAATCATTAGGCACAAGACTGAACTTTAGTACGACTTACCATCCTCGAACTGATGGACAGAGTGAGCGTACTATTCAAACTTTGAAAGACATGCTTAGGGCATGTGTGATTGACTTGGGTGGTAGTTAGGATGACCATCTTCCCCTAATATAATTCTCCTACAATGACAGTTATCATACAAGTATCAAGGCCGCTTCTTTTGAAGCCTTGTATGGGAGAAACTGTCGAACGCTTGTTTGTTGGGCTGAAGTTGGGGAAGCCCAACTATCTAGACCAAAGATTGCCTTAGAGACCATGGATAAGATTGTGAAATCTGTGGTCATCTCAAGGCTGCCATGGATAGGCAGAAAAGTTATGCAGACAAGAGGCGTAAACCTCTTAAGTTCAAAGTAGGGGAAAAAGTCTTACTAAAGGTATCACCTTGGAAAGGTGTGATGCGTTTTGGAAAGAAGGGCAATTTGAGCCCAAGATATATCGGACCATTCGAGATAATCGAATGAGTCAGATCAGTAGCTTACAAGCTTAAACTGCCAGAGGAGCTTAGTGGAATTCACAATGTGTTCCACATCTGTAACTTAAAGAAATGTCTAGCCGATAAGTCGCTAACAATGTCACATCACGATGTGCAAATTGATGAAAACCTGTGGTTTGTTGAAAAACCAATTTCGATCTAGGATCGACAGGTTAAGAAGATCCGAAGGAAGTCAATACTTATTGTGAAGGTTAAATGAGATGTCGGACGTGTCCCCGAGTATACATGGGAGGTTGAATCCACTATGCAACAAAAGTACCCCATCTTTTTGAATAAAATCTCGACATCGAGATTTCTTTTAAGGGGGTAAGGATGTAACACCTCATAAATTCGTGTCGCATTATATAAAGACACATGTCCAGAAACTCTCATTTATGCCACATTGTTTGGCGAGAGGGACTAATATTTTCAAATTATGAAAGTATGAATGTGGAGGGACTAAAGGTGTCAACATGCCAATTTAAGGCCTCTAAGTGACCCTTTACGTACCGTAAGCCTTAGTGCTTACGGACTGCAAGCATATATTATTTTTGTTTTGAGTAGCGGATACGGACCGTAAAGCTATATAGCTTACGGTCCGTAAGGGATTTGTTGGGATTGAACCCTACCAAAGGAACAGTTGATTAAAGCCAAAACCGGATCAGGGCAGTGGATCCAAAATAAGCAGATGTTTGTATTCAAGCTTTTCCCTTGGAAGTGGCCCTAACAACTGATGTCCTCTATCTACTGCCCATATACAACAACTGTTGTTCACTTAACAACTGATGAAGTTTCTAAAGACTGTTGGTGACAAGCACTGATGCTCAATCTACTGTCATGGTTCAAGTACTGCTAATGAAGATAAAGCACTGCTAGGAGTATAACAGTGGAATGGGAAGCAGTAGTTTAGTTTATCCTTTGTTTTATTGTAATCAGTAGTTTGTATTAACAGTAGTTATATTAGATCAGTAGTTTCAGGTTGTTAGGAAGTAAGATGTCACTTTAATGGTGACGTTAGCAAAGATGCCACAGTGGTTTGCTCGTGCCTATAAATAGAACGGTGCTCTGTACTGTTCTATTAGCTCTTTCACCACTTGTCATCCTGTACGAACAAACATTTGTGAGCTCAGGCTGAGGGGGAGTTTGTAATGCATGCAATTGTATTGAAGATTGAAATAAATTTAATCTTTCGGTTCAATGATAAACATGTGTGTTGAAAGCATTTCTCCTGTTTGATTGTGTGTGAAAGTTTGTTTCCATTTACATTCCGCTCCAAATCTCTTATTCATCTTCTTATTTTCAAACAAAAACACAATCATAAGAAACTCAGATCCTAACAATTGGTATCAGAGCATAGGACAGTCAAATTCGATCTAACAATCAATTTGACATAAAAGTTCAGCTCAAAATCGTTGATACTTTTAATTGTTTGTTTGTTTTGTTGAAAAATAGAGTAAGGTTTAATCACGTTCAAAGTTGATTAATCAATACCTGTAAAACAACCAGGATGATGTCACAATCACAAGATGTTAACAATAGCATCGGTTCACTCTTCAAACCACCCATGCTGAAACGTAATGAGTACAACATCTAGCAGAGAAGGATGGGACACATCCTTGCTCAACAGAATACCAGATGTTGGAAGTCGGTTATCTTTGGACCACATGTTCCAATGGTGCCGAGTGCTGAGGATCTAAAGGTGTTTGTTCCTAAGAAAATTGAGAACTACACTGAACAGGATTTTCAGAAAATTGAACTAGATGCCAAGGCATTCAGCATCGTTGCATCCGCACTACCAAATGAAATTTATGCTGGGCTGTTACACTGTAACAGTGCCAAGGAACTGTGGGATGCACTTAAGGAACAGTTTGGGGGAACTAAGGAAGTAATTGAAAATAACAGGAAATTTTAAACCAATAGTATGAAACCTTTTGTCACGTTAAGGGAGAGACATTAACACAAGAATTTGAACGATTCAGTTGTCTCATTAGTGAGCTAAGACTTGTTAATGTTGAGTTTGCTAATTCAACACAAAATAGCAGTTTTCTTAGATCACTACCTAAAAAATGGGATACAATTGCCTTTGTGACAAGAAATTCAGTTGGATTCAAAGATCTGACACTGACCTAACTTCATGGTAGACTCCTGACCTATAAAAGGGAGTTAAACCAGAAAAAGAAGTTGCAAGAGTCTGGCAAAGTTGCAGATGACTACTCATTTGGCAACACAGCTCTTTTGGGTCAGGAAGAGTCTGGAAGCAGTAAGGATCAGAGTTATGATCATTTTATTGACATAACTATTGGTGGTAACTTCAACTCTGATTCTTACTCATCCAATTATGCTTTCACAGCAAATGGAGAAAGCCAGAACTCTGATAATCTGTGTTTTGAACTGAATGACCTTCAGCACTTTGATCCAACTGACTTAGAGGAAATGGACATATTACACCAACTTGCACTGCTGAGTGTTAGAACCAGCAAGTTTTACAAAAGAACAGGGAGAAAGTTCCCAGGGTTGCATGGGAATTTAAAAGTACGGTTGGATAAATCTAAAATCAAATGCTACAAGTTCAATAGAATGGGTCATTTTGCTAGAGAGTGTAGGAGTCAAACAAGTGGACCAATCATAACTCACCCTAGCTCAAACCCTAGACCACAAAATAATCATTCAAATGTGCACTATGCCCAATATACCCCTGCTGCCCATGTAAGCACTGCTCATTATGCAAATCCTGGAACCACTGTCCCTGTGCAATATGTCCAAACCACTGTTCCTCAGATACAGTATGTCCAAGCCCCAGCTCTTTAGGTTCAGGTGCAACAAGTTGTACCTCAACAAGCTGCCCAAACCACTGCCCAACCAGACCAACAAAGCTTTTTCACTCAAGGGTTTGTGGATTGGAGTAGTTTACCTAATGAACTTGGTGATGAAAACTTTGCACTCTATGCTAATAATGATGCCTTTAATGAAAAATTTTGTTTGGCAGCATTAGAGTCAAACCAAGAGGGACTGACAGCTGATGAAGAGCCGGTGATTGAAGAAATAGTGGATGAAGTTGTTGAAGCAGTTGTTAGTGTTGTTGCTGGTGAAGTACTGTTGGTTGAAAAATCAAAACCCCTGTTGGAACCATTGAAGGACCCTTGGTCTAAAGAGAAAGAGAAGAAGCATGGTGAAGAAGAAGAGAAGATAGCTGATGAGAAGGAGACTGAATGTGATTGTGCAATGATGGCTGCAAGCAAGGTATCATCTCAAGTCCTTAAGAGTCTTTGTTTAGACAAATGCATCATTGTATTTGCTAACATTAAAGAGGTGAATGAAAACCTTGTTGATAGATTGCTAACCAGTGAAGTACAATTTGAGAAGTCTTTAAAAGAACTTAAAAACAAATTGGCTGAAAAGGATAGTGAATTCTGCAGTCTAAAACAAGAGCATAGCATAGTCAAGGACCAACTTCAAACTATGATAGAAAAATATCAAGTTTTCAAAAAGGAATTGGAATCCACCCAAATCACTTGTGAAAAATGGGTGGAATCCTGCAAAGGCTATGAGGTTATGCTTGAGAAAAAAATTAAGAGCAATGTAAAATTTGGTGTAGGTTTTAGAAATCATGACCAAGTTGAAAACACTGTTGAGAACAAAAATGTTCAATCCACTGTCCAAACTACTGAAATCATTCCAACAAACAAGAATGGCCAAGAAGTGAAAATCACTGATAAACTTGGTAACAAAATCACACTTGAAAGACCTGTGGGGTCCTCAACTTTTGAGGAAATTGAGAAATACCAGTTTAAACCCACATGGTCTGATGAGTGTTACATTCTTGAAAACTTTAAACCAATGGATTTCACAACCACTGATGGTGTCAAAGCTCCAAAGGCAAAAGTCATTCCTCTTAAGGACATCCCAACAGTAGTTCAAAACTCTGTTGCTAAGGAGTCTGCAAAGAAGAAGAGAAAAGAAAAGATTAAAAACTTGTTTTGTGATTTTTGTGAAAAGAAAAATCATTTGACCAGAGATTGTTTTCATCTGAAAGCCTATGATATAAAGAAAATAAGTGAAATTTTACCATCTGAAAGCTGCACCATCTATGGTAAATCAAACCATACCACTCAAAAGTGTGTGTACTTGAAATCTTTTGAGGTCAAAATGGAAGAGTACATGTCAAAAACACCAATGAGTTCATCTGTTACAAATCCATATGTCAAGTTCACCAAAAACCAACCATTGTTTGTGCCTGTCCAAACAGCTGTTACAAAACAGCTGAACCTAACCTCTGTTAAAAGAGATGTTCAGGTGACTGATGCACCCCCTGCTAACCAATACCAGAGAGGTAAAGGTCAACCACCATACCCAAGGGTTCCACATGTTTATGAAGCCTACAAAAGGCCTAGTAAACCCAGAGTGAATAGGCACCCTTATGGTTATCAACAGTTGTTGGGCAATGACCCCCAGCAGTGGTTAGAGAAAAATGTTTCAAAAACTGACCAAATCCCTGAGCTAACCACTGTCCATCCATCTGAACTTGACACAGACAATGTTGAGACCCCATCCAAAGCCATCTTGGCTTTGGAGACCCTCCTGAACTAATCCTTTACTTGATGTGCAGGGAGCTTCTACATGCTTAGATAGTTTGTGGTATGTAGATAGTGGAGGCTCCAGGCACATGACAGGATGTAGAGCCCTTCTCAAAGATTTCAAAACTCATGGAGGGGGTGATATATCTTTTGGTAATAATAGTAAGGGAAAGGTCATGGGTTCTGGTACTGTACAGTCTGGTAATGTTAAGTTTGAAAATTTCAATCTAATAGACAATCTAAAATTCAACCTTCTTAGTGTTTCTCAAATGAGTGACAAAGGATATGGGTCATTCTTCACTAAATATTGTTGTAGGATTGTTGTACCAGAAATGGTTAAAAAGATTGAACAAATAATAAAAACTGGAAAAACTCAACTTGTTGCTCAAAGAAGTGGCAATGTTTATGTGGTTGATTTGTCAAAAGAGAGCCCCAGAACTGATGCTTGTCTGTTCTCAGCTGCCTCTAACAAAAAGACAGAACTATGGCACAGAAAATTGGGGCACACAAATCTCAGTACAATCACTGCAATTTCAAAAATGTACTTGTAAGAGGTTTACCACAAAAATCATTTTCATGTCCTGAGCATTGTGTTTCCTGCCTAAAAGGAAAACAACATAAAAGCTCACATAAGTCCATTGAAGAGTCCAAAACAACCACGTGTTTGCAAATGCTGCACATGGATTTGTTTGGCCCAGTTCAAGTCATGAGTCTTAAAAAGAAAAGATATTGTTTGGTGATAGTTGATGACTTCTCTAGGTTTACATGGACTTACTTTTTACATTCCAAAGATGAGACTGCAGGCATATTGCAAGACATTGTCAAACAGGTTGAAAAACAGTTTGACTTGCCAGTAAAAATCTTCAGGAGTGACAATGGCACAGAATTTAAAAACAAGGAGTTGGATGCCTTCTGTGTGTCAAAAGGGATTGAAAAGCAGTACAGCATCCCAAAAACACCAGAGCAGCATGGGGTGGTTGAAAGGAAGAATAGAACTCTGATTGAAGCAACCAGGACCATGCTTGCTGATTCAGGTTTGCCTTTAACTTTCTGGGGCAGAGGCAGTAAACATTGCTTGCTATGTCCAGAATAGAGTTTTAATAAACCCCAGGCATCAAAAGACTGCCTATGAAATTCTGTATAAAATCAAACCACTGATCTCATACTTCAAAGTATTTGGCTGCCCATGTTTCATTTTAAACTTAAAAGATTCCATTTCAAAGTTTGCAGCCAAAGTAGACAGTGGATACCATTTGGGATACTCAACCACTACTAAGGCCTATAAAGTGTTCAACACAAGGACCAAAACAGTGGAAGAGACTTTGAATGTTAAGTTCAATGAGCTTTCATCAATGAAAATCCCTGCAAATCCTGCAGAATTATTTGATCTTGACAAATTTACTTTTGAAAATACTGCTGTCAAGATTAACAGTGCAGGTCCATCTCAATCATCTCCACAAGAATATGGATATGAAGTTATGATCCCACAACAAAAATTCAAATCCACCATTGGGACATTAATGTTCAAAACAACTGTCAAAGTCCAGCCACTGCTACCTCAACAGTTGTTGACCAAAGTAGCCCTTCAACCTCTGCTTCCACATCCACAACCACTGCTGGTCATAAAGAGTCAGCAGTGGATGAAAATCATCACACATTTACACCATTACCACCTATTCCTCCTCCACCTTTCCAAACAGATGTTGAGTCCTCAAAGTCCTCATCAGATGTTAGCTCAGATGATTCACATCTGCAACCTTCACCAACCAATGCCATCATTCCATACAAGGGGGATCTAATCTTCCCGAGGTCTCATCCACCAGATCAAATTATTGGCAACATAAATGAAGGGGTGCTCACAAGAAGCCAATCCCAAAACATTTACCTCTTTGCTGGCTTCCTATCACTCCATCAACCTGTCAAGTATCAAGATGCTTTGAAAGACAATAGTTGGGTAGAAGCTATGCAAGAGGAGCTCCAACAGTTTAAGAGACAACAAGTTTGGGAGCTTGTACCATTGCCTAAGGATGAAAGTCCAATTGGCATAAAATGGGTCTTTAAGAACAAAACTGATGAAAGGGGTATTGTTGTCAAGAATAAGGTAAGGCTCGTGGTTCAAGGCTATAGACAGGAAGAGGGGATTGACTATGATGAAACCTTTGCCCCTGTAGCAAGATTAGAAGCTATAAGACTGTTCTTAGCTTTTGCTGTCAACCACAACATGAAGGTGTTTCAAATGGATATAAAAAGTGCTTTCCTCTATGGTACCATTCAAGAAGAGGTGTATGTTTGTCAACCTCCAGGTTTTGAGGATCCATTTTATCCAGATCATGTCTACAGGCTAAACAAAGCCTTGTATGGCCTGAAACAAGCACCAAGAGCCTGGTATGAAACTCTTTCCACCTTTTTACTTTCCATAGGATTCAAAAGAGGTACAATTGATAAAACTTTGTTTTTAAAATGGAGAGGAAAGGATTTGATGATTGTCCAAATTTATGTGGATGACATCATTTTTGGAAGCACATGTCATAAAATGTGTGAAGAGTTTAGACAACTCATGATAGCAGAGTTTGAAATGAGTGCAATGGGTGAGCTGCAATGCTTTCTTGGTCTCCAAGTTCAGCAACTACAAAATGGAACTTTCATTCATCAAAGCAAATATGCTAAAGAACTTTTAAACAAATTTGATATGAATGATTGTAAACCATGCAGCACACCCATGGCAACCAATAAGCTAGTCATGTCTGATGATAAGGATGAGCTGATTGACCAAACCTTATATAGAAGCATGATTGGGTCCTTATTGTACCTAACTGCATCTAGGCCAGACATCATGTTTGCAACATGTGTTTGTGCCAGGAGTCAATCAGCCCCCAGAAAATCAAACCTCATTGCTGTAAAAAGGATATTCAGATACATAAGAGGTGCTCCCACACTTGGTATCTGGTATCCAGCTAATAGGAATATCAAGTTTTCAGACAGTGACTTTGCTGGATGTAACACCACAAGGAAGTCCACATCAGGAGGGTTTCAATTTCTGGGCAATTGCTTAGTGTCTTGGAAAAGCAAAAAGCAAGCAGCTGTTTCAACATCCACTACTGAAGTTGAATACATTCCTGCTGCAAGCTGTACAGCCCAACTCCTGTGGCTTCAAAATCAATTGTTGGATTTCGGTGTCACTTCCTTGAAGACACCACTCATGTTAGAGAGTCAAGCAGCAGAAAATATCATAAAGAATCCAGTTTCACATTCAACCACCAAGCACATCGACATCAGACATCACTTTGTGAGGGATTGCTATGAAAAAGGTTTGATCTCTTTGCATCATGTACCAACTCAATATCAACTGGCATATGTGCTAACAAAAGCATGACATCCACCTTTGAAAGTTTGCTCTCGAGGATTGGTATGCTACACATGGAATAACAGGCAGAATCCTGTTTTTCTTTGAATAAAAGCATTAAAATGTTTTCAAAAAATCAGAAATTCATCCTTAAAAATAGCTAAAAATGAATTTTTCATTAAAATCCTTAAACGTCTGCCATAACCACTGTTTGGTTTCAAACATCTGTTCTATTGAATGCATCCACTGCTGAAAGTCAACCTCTGTTCTCATTTGTCCATGTTAAATACTGTTGTTAAACTTCAGCGTTTCTATCCACTGATATGGATATCCACTGATAGTTAAAGTCACCCACTGTTCTCATTATAACTGTTGTAAACTACTGGTAATTTCTACCATCAGTAGTTTCCTAAACAACTGTCTTCCATTTCCATCAGAGGTTGTCACGTGGCCTGTTTTTGACCGTTAGATCTTTGTAACCGCTGCCACATCAGCATTCAATTTTTCACTTTATAAAAACCCTGCCCAAACCCTCAATCAGGGTTTTCATTGTCGAATCGAATTCAAAATTCCTTTCTAAAACAGTTTTCCCCAAATTCTCTCACACCCTCATCTTCTACATCTCCCTTTCAATCATGGTGAAAAAAGCCAGTAAATCCACACCAAAGGAGTCAGTCACTATTGAGATTCCGTTCCAATCTTCGCACAATTACTTGGGCATACTTGAAAAACCCAGTGAAACCACAACCTTTGATTCCATCATCGACACACTTTCATCCACAAAGTACAAAACTTTGTTAACTTGCGATGCAACCGTCTACTTGACTACTCAAAGGGAGTTTTGGAAAAATGCAACTCTTGAAACGGTGGACAAAAAGGTTGTAGCTATAAGTTCTTCAAAAAAAGGTGTAAAATTCTCCACCACACCTCAAACTATCTCTGAAGTTTTTGAACTCAACGATCTGGAAGGTAAACGTTCTTTCCCTAGAACAAAGTATCAAAGGGATTTCATTGAAAGAGGGTATGAAGAGGAAATGAAAAAGGATACTTTACAAAAAGGCAGTTTTCCATCTGCTACAAGGTTTTTATTTCATACCCTCCTAATGTGTGTGTCAAACAAAACCACTGCTTTCAATGAAATCCCATTGAAGATTCAATATCTGGGTTATGCTATATTACAAGGCGAAAATTTTAACTACTCCCAGGAAATCTTCAATGACTTGGTCAAAAATGTTGATAAAAAGGCTTTTTTACTATTTCCAAGATTTTTGAGTTATTATTTTAAGAAAAAGTTTTCAAAAGATAATGCCCATGTACTCATACAGGGTGCTCCTATTAAAATAAACAGCTTAATTGCAGAAACATTCACAAGAATGTTAAAACCTTCAAAAACACAAGCAGAAGTCCCTGAGCAGACTTTAGCAGCTACCACTGCTCCTCAGGCATGTCACACCCCGACTTTCCACGTGTCATCGGTGGGCCCGGTGGGGAGTATCGTGACGTAGTTGGCAACATAATAGTCAAACAACACAAATATATAAATGCACAGCGGAAGCAAAAGATAAATATTATTACATTCCGAATATAAAGTAATATCCAGTATTACAACAGAAAGTAAAGGATCCACAGGCGGATCTTTAAACATATCATTTATTCAACAGACTTTAGACGCCTAGAACTTGCAAGATTCCTTATTAGCGCCCTGAGCTTCCAGCCAATTTCGTTCAGCACCTGTCACTTAACCTTTTTGGAAAATACGTCAGTTTTCACTGGTAAATACACTCAACTGACTCATTTGAAAAGAGTTTAAGAAAATTGATTTGAATGCACGCGGCACAAAATATCTTTGACACTTTGATTAAAATGCACAGAGGCAAAATTAACCTTTTATACTTGGGAAAATTATTTGTATATAATCTTGTATACAGTTTTACTTATTTGTCGTCCGTTAGGGCCGGTTTGTAGGGCCGGACTAGATTAACTAACACGCCACAGGTATAATGCCCACAGGCTACCATCCTCTAAGTGGATTACTAGTTCCGGTATAATGCCCACAAGGATGATACCTCGAAGTGGATTACCAGTTTTTACATAATGCAGCTGTCAGGTGTATGCCTACACCCCGTGCTTAGGTCGTGGCCATTTCGTAAAATGATGCCAAGGATATCCGGGACATGGTTATTAACTCCCAAGGCCATACACCAAATAATACATATTAAACAGGATATGTAAGTACATCAATCACAATCCGATTTAAATGACTACATACACCCGACCAAGCGGTACTTTTATAGTGCCGTATCCCAAGCCCGTATAGGGAAAATAAGTTAAGAGTATTTACCTGAGCTAGCTCCTGTCTTAAATAGCAAGAATCTAATAACTCAGCCGTAGTCACTTAAGTAAGCGTAGGTACAATTTACCGGAAAGCTCTAGTCTGGAATGATGGTATAAATAATTAATTAGAATGCTAACGGGTCTTTAATTAAGCCTAAGCTTAGACCGGTTAGTCTTACAGGAAGATACGGTTCGTACGCACGATTAAGCGAAGACCGGAATAGAATGTGATTTAAACCCAACAAGCTTGTGTGCTTGTTTGATATGGGTAACTCAAACACATTCTGGATTTCGAGATAAAACCGTTAAGGTTTGACTTGTTTCGGCTAATTTATGTAAACTAGTTACATAGGCCGAACCGTACGCGTAGGAGGCGTAACGGGTAATTATAAGAGCCATATACAGGTTTCCTAAGTTAATATGCTTCAAATATGTCGTGACATCAGTAGGATGTCTTTTATTATGCCCGCAATGAGTTTAAACACAAACTATGCCCCGTAGGGGTATTTTGGTAATTTCACATAAGCCGAAAAGCTCAAAAACGAAGTCTGAGTTAGTCAACCTTTGCTTACTATTAAAATATCATAATTTGCTTCATATATCAGTAGGTATCAACCCGGGTATGTCTAATAATATTTTAAGACATACTATGCGTTAAAAAAAACGCTAATTATGGCGATTAAAGGCCATTTCCGGGTTTTATACTTAAATCTGATATTTTTATATTTCCAGAAGACTTAAAATAATTTATTAATCATATGTAATCAGTAGCAAAAGGTTTTGAGTCGTTTAGATAAGTAAAACTCATTTTATGGCCCGTAAGGGCAAAATCGTCCATTATCGGATTAAGCCTACGACTACTAGTTATGCTCAGCCTAAAATTAATTAAAAATCTTTAAAAATCCCAAAATAATATATTACATCAGTGGGTATAAATTTTGATACCAAAAAGTCGGCTTAACTAGCCTATACGCTAATTACGCCGTTTTATTAACATAAAGTGTTAATTTGCGATATTGAGCATAACTCTTAATCTATAATTCAAACTGATGTCAAACTTTGCATACAAGTTTATATATCAGTAAATAAGGTTTCTACACTTTTACATTTTCATTTTTCATAAATCACGTTTTAAGGTGAAAAGGGCATAACGGTCAACATATGAGCAATTAACGGAAATATGCATATTTATTGGATAACTAATGAACCAAGGTGTGTAATCACAGAGGGTTGTTCTAACAAGTAACCTAATCCAATTTAAGCTCTGAGGCATTTATAAAACATGCCTTAACGGGTCAGAACTGAAAGTCAAAGTGAAAGTCAAACTATGTGACTTTCGGCTCCGAACCGGGTCAATATATCAAATGGCCGAATCAAACGAGTTTAGACAAGTTAGTATACTTATTTTCATGTTTTATGAGTGTTCAAACAGATTTCATATCATCTATATCACTGATTATGCATTAAATCGAAAATAGCATTTCTGTTGACTTTTTAAGTATACGTTTGACTCGATATTTGAACTAGTTAGAGTGGTGATCAGGGGGAACCCTCTAAGGGGTTTATTACCCACATAAATACCATCTCATAACTACTTTTGATTCGACAATACACTGGATCATTCGTGATCTATTGCAAAGTCAATCGTTAGTTACGACGGATTGACTTTTAGGCTAAACTAAGCAAAAACAAGACCAATGAAGGTTTGGCAAACTTACAGAAGCTTGGTGCACGACTTAGGACTAAGGAAGAACACTTGGGAGCTTCAAGAATGATCAGATGATGTGTTTGAGGTGTGTGAAGAACTTATGCATAAGGCTTGGCTTTTATAATGAAAAATCCAAGCACAAGTGGTTATAACTCAAGTTATAATGGCATATGGGTGTTCAGTAGATGTCTAGGAGTGCTAGGGGTCGAGTAGAGGGTGCCCATACTCCAATTAATGCATCAAATATCGTCCACAAACTCAAACAATGAACTTGACCAATTTTTCTGCATCTGGAGGTCGCATGCGGCCCGCATTAGAGGTTAAGCCTTACATAGAAAGCGGGCCGCTTTGACCTTAATCAACATACGGATACACAACTCGCGCGCGACCCGCATTGGATCACTTGTTTATTGAAAGCGGGCCGCTTTAGGTCAGATTTCCAAGATTTTCATATCTTTTATAATCATTGCCAGAATCTTGGTAATTAATACGAAATCTTTGGTAATTATTAACCTGACCTTTCGGGTTTGAAGGGGTAACTTTGCGATTTGGCCCTCGGTTATTTACAACTAAGGGCCTCGTGTTATTTACCCGCATTGTTAAGTCCCCGGTTAGTTTGTTAATTATTCGGAAAGCCTTAACTTTCATTGTTGACGCTTTTAACCCCTCCCGTACGAATTTGGTCATAACTTTCTCGTTTTAAAAACGGAACCTCGCGGAATTTATATAGTACATTCTAGTGAGCGTATTTTACTGTTACAAAGCCTCGGGTACGTCAAAGGGTCACTCAGAGGTATAATTAAACATGTTGACACAGTTAACCCCTGTAGCTTGTAATCTCTCACTTTCTTCCGCGTTTCGCTTCCGTACGATCCATGATTTATTCGTTCGAAGGTACGAGCGTCGTTTAGGGTTATTATACAGTATATTTACCCTATGTTGATATTTATAACACTAGAATTTACATACTTTCAAGGTTTGTCAACATTTGTCCTTTATTTAATATTAAATGCCACGTGTAAACTCAAGACACGTGTCAACACATTATTGGACACAAAATTTCGAGGTGTTACAAGGCACCTGCTGTTGAGCCCACTGCTCTAGGTAATCATAGCAGCACAACCACTGCTATGAAACCCACACCTACCATTACCAAAAAGACCAAAAAGAAATCATCCAAAAAGCCCCCCAAACCCATTAAAAAAGCAACTCTGGAAGATGAGATCCTAGAGCAACTGCCAGTGACAACACAAAAGTCGCCAGTAACCACTGCTGCTACTTCCTCACAGCAGATGGATGAAAGATCTCCACCCTTGCCTCAAACTCCTCCTGCATCTTCACAAAAAGATCAGGTTGTAAGCACAGGGACACCAAATTATGATGCTCTAGGATCACTTGATTCTATCATCCACAGCCCTCCTCCCGGGGAAAATTCTCTTTCCACTCCTATCCTCACTTCACAAATTCCACCACAAATTTTACCCTTGTTGGATGCAGTTGTTATTGCCCAGACACAAATCATTTCTTCTCAATCACCTGTCAATGAGAATACACCCCAACAGGTGACTGAGTCTGGTGTTTTTATCACTGTTAACCCACCAAAAACTGAGGAGGTTACACTGCTGGAATTCTCTGCAATTCCTGTCAGTAGTTCAAGTGGAGCAGCAACTACAAGTGTTGGATCAACAGATCTACATTTGGCTAGTTGTTTCATCAATCAGACTCCCTTGAAGGCAATTCCTTCTATAGCACCTCTGATATCCACTAGTGAGTTTGTTTTAACCACTGGTACCATTAAAAGGCTATCAAGTGCTGAAGGAAGAAGACCCCAGTACCAAGAACAAAGGGCATCAATGGCTGACTTTTGGGACGCTTTCCCTACGTCAACCACTGATACAGCCATCATGAGTGGGAAATCAGATGATCCCATTAATTTGGGTGATGGTTTAAAATACAAGGAATTGACGGATAGGGTTGACAACATTGAAACATCTCTTGCAGAAATCAAGTCTACGCTGCAACAGTTGTTACAAGCACAAAAGGCAACACCCACTGCTGCACAAGTTGAAACATCTACTCCATCATCTGCTCCTACTGCTGCTGAACTCTGGAGCTTATTCCAACATATGGTCCACCTACAAAGAGAACTTGCTGATCAGCAACATGCCATCCAAGTTCAAAAGATCAGAAATTTAATGGAGTCAAGGTTTAAAGATACTCAAGCAGACATTAAGGCTATCAAGGCCCATTTGAAAGAAACCACTGGCTCTGCCCCTCCTACTATTATCTTTGTTGATAACCCCCCTGAGAATGATGCCAAAAAAGGGGAGAAATTAAAGGAGTTGAAGAAAAGGGGTTATGAAGATGGGTTGTACATTGCACCAGACAAAGCTAGTATGCTTGCAAACATCCCTAAACCAGATGGTTCTAAAAAAGTTGATGAATCCTTAAATGCCATTGCTGAAGAAAAGAAAAGGCTAAAAAAGGATATGGAGGCAAAGGGAAAGTCAAGGTTTAATAAGGAGAAAGAAATTTTGATGGAATGGTTGAACATGGTACTTCTGAGCCAAAGGCTGATCAAGAAAGCCCAAAGTCAAAAAGAAGGCCTGTTAGAAAAACAAGGCAACCCAAAAACACACCTCCCAAATCCACAAAAGAAACTTCTAAACCTCCCAAAAGCTTTCCTCATAAATCTTCAAAGCCAACAGATGTTGAGACACCTGTTGTATCAACTGCTGCTGATACTTCAGTGGTTTCAGCAAATGTTAATCAAACAACTGCCACTACAACACACACCACTCAAACACCCGCTCTCACCAAATCAACCACCACCACTTCAACTACATCACCACCAATCAAAACAACCCCTGCCATAAAGCAGAAGACTTCTACTGACACATCAGTAGTTGTAATGGCAACAGTGGTTGAAACACCAGTTGTTTCAACAACTGTTAGCCAACCACCTACCACTTCAAATACCACCACTCAACCCACTGATCTATCTCCAGCCTCTCCTAAACCAAAAAGGAGAAGGATAATCTTGGAAGATGATGAACCTTCACCACCACCAACAACCCTTAGCTCTTGTCACCATACCTAACCCTGTCACATTATCATCTATCAAAGCTCAATCTTCAAGTACTGCCATTGTATCAGCAAGTGTCTCATATCCTTTGGATCTTCCTACAGTTAGAAATGAGATAGTCTCTTTCTATTCTGAAGATGATCCAGCAAAAAGGAATCTCCCATCACTCCAAGGATATCCAAGGCCAAACAATATTGAAGAATATCTTAAGTTAAAAGCCAAACAAGCAGAGGATATAGCCAACAAAGACACACAGGGTAAATCTGATAAGGAAATCCAAAGAAATTATCAATACTTACTCTCACAAGTCAGAACCCTTGAAGAGTTTTCAAAGAACTTATGTCAAAAGTTGTCTGAAAGGGGAGATGAGACCCTTAGGAATGACTTCCTTAATCACATCATGAGCTTCAAGAAGTACAAGGGTGAAAGGTACATGTATAAGGAATGGAGTGTTAAAGAACTTGAAGATGAACTAGAAAGAATTCACAAAATGATAAAAGACAAGGTTGAACACACACCTCATGTATGGGCAAAATACAAGAAAGATGTGCCTGATAAAGCCTTGAAGTTGAGAAGGATGAAAGAAGAATTGATAGAAGCTAATTATGGGTCAAGGAATCAGGTGATAAGGTGGAAGGAAGAAAAGGTGTTGGATACATACAAAAGGCTGGAAATTCTGAGAAAGAAAGACCCTAATGTTCCTCAAAAGCATATTTATCCTGAAGCAATGGTTCCAGAAAACCCACAAAAGCTACAAGTCAGGAAATCCACTGCTCCTCCTGCAGCTATTCTTAACCAAAGAAGAAGACAAAAGCAAATGGATCAAGAAATAGCAGAAGACATAGCTCAAAGTGATTTTATCATAAAAGCAGTTCTTCAACAAATGATTGCTGAAAATGTTGAACTTGCTAAGGCTGCAACCTCTGCCCAAGCAGTCATTACTAGTCCACCATCACCAAACTCATCAGCTAATAAGCCTCTCCCAAGAAACCCATCAAATTCAAAAATACTAAAGTGGATGTCTGATCAAAAGACCCACGTATTGACATTAATCAGATTTGATGGTGAAGTGAAGAAAATTTCAAGGGAACAAGCACTGGGCCTAAGTGTTGAAGATATGCAAGACCTTCTTGATCTGACACTGTGCAGGGATGAGGATGATACAGATTCCCTGGACTTTGAGTTACAACTCAAAGGACAAGTAAGGGAACTGTTGATGAGACAACAAAGATTCAAAATAATGAAGGGTTTTGGCATCATCTGTTCCAGGGGGAGATTGTTGGGATTAAACCCTACCAAAGGAACAGATGATTAAAGCCAAAACCGGATCAGGGCAGTAGATCCAGAATAAGCAGATGTTTGTATTCAAGCTTTTCACTTGGAAGTGGCCCTAACAACTGATGTCCTCTATCTACTGCCCATATACAACAACTGATGTTCACTTAACAACTGATGAAGTTTCTAAAGACTGTTGGTGATAAGCACTGAAGCTCAATCTACTGTCATGGTTCAAGTACTGCTAATGAAGACAAAGCACTGCTAGGAGTATAACAGTGGAATGGGAAGCAGTAGTTTAGTTTATCCTTTGTTTTATTGTAATCAATAGTTTGTATTAACAGTAGTTATATTAGATCAGTAGTTTCAGGTTGTTAGGAAGTTAGATGTCACTTTCATGGTGACGTTAGCAAAGATGCCATAGTGGTTTGCTCATGCCTATAAATAGAACAGTGCTCTTTACTGTTCTATTAGCTCTTTCACCACTTGTCATCCTGTAAAAACAAACATTTGTGAGCTCAGGCTGAGGGGGAGTTTGTAATACATGCATGCAATTGTATTGAAGATTGAAATAAATTTAATCTTTTTGTTCAATGATAAACATGTGTATTGAAAGCATTTCTCCTGTTTGATTGTGTATGAAAGTTTGTTTCCATTTACATTCCGCTGCAAATCTCTTATTCATCCTCTTATTTTCAAACGAAAACACAATCATAAGAAACTCAGATCCTAACAGGATTTAAATCCTGTGTGCGCCTACTTGGCTTACGACCGTAAGACAGAAGGCCATATGGTCCGTAAGGGACTGCCAGTGACAGATCTTTGTTTCGAAGCCAAGGAATTCTTCCCTCTTGCCACCTTGCTCGTACAATGCCACCTCCTAGCTACTCTTGACACGTCCAACAACACCTAGAATGATCTTAGATAGGCTCAAACACCTATCTTGATCCTAATCCAATCCCTCCAACTATAAATAGGACCATAATTCAACTTTCACAACTTGCACCTATGTTCATTTTCCTCTCTACTCTCTCAATTGGAGCTCCTAATCATAAAAAGGACCTCCCCTGAGTTCTAAACGTTTTCTTGGACCACTTGTAAGTGTTCCATCCTTGCTCTTTCCATTTTATAGGCTTTTACTAGCCGAAAGTCAAGCAAAATGACTTTTGAATTGACTTTCGGTCTAGACCATTATGGTCCCGCCATTGTTCTAGTCGAACATGGCTATGTGATTGTAATAAGGTAGGTGTTAATCCCTTAGAATGGCACCTTCTGATAATCACGTTAAGTTGGTCAAATGATGGGTCAAAGTTATGTTTGATAAAAAGTCAAACGGCATATTTTCAGAAACTTTATAAAATGAACTTATAATGGTTTTAACTCATGTTTTTAACATTATATCAGTTGGTAACTAATATTATAACATGTATAAACATGTTCAACCCTTCATTTCCAATTTACATGTCGGTTCGCAACCGAAAGTCAAGCAGTTTGACTTCTACTTTGACTTTCGATTCTAACCCGATTTAGCAACTTTAGCTACTGATTCTAAGTTGCATTATGATCATATTATAGTATATAATTACCCTCTATGGTTATACTACTTGATCATAATTAGATTTTGAGTTTTTACACAAGTTCTTATAATATACCTATTATTGACCAAAATGCCCTTTTTGTGCAAAACTTGGTTTTAATCAATGAAGATCATATAAATTTGATAACCTACTGATATGGTAATACAATTATCATGTTTTGGCAGAATGAACTTGTTTATAACATATGTTTTATACAAGTTCATGAATTATACTACATTATGACTAAAATGCCCTTATGGTACATAGTTTGATTTTAAAACCATAATGGTCATATAAGTTGATAACCTACTGATGTTACAACTTAAATAAAATGTTTTGGCATATTGAACTTGTTTGTGGCTCATCCGATCACCCGATAATGCCTATGCGCGTACGATTAAGCTTATGTAACTAGTTTACGTAAGTTTACCGAAACGGGTCAAATCTTTTCAAATTCATTTCAAATTCCAGAATGTATATAGTTTTCCCATATTATAAAAGTCTTAGTACTTGTGGGGATTAAACTACATTATATCCGATCGTCGCTTAATCAAGCGTATCATACCATTTTCATTATTTTAAGTTAACCGGTCCAAGTCTGTGACTTGAATAAGACCCGCTAACATTCTAATTGGTTATAATACCATTCATTCTAGACTAAGGCATTCCAGTAGATTGCAACCAAGCTTAGTTAATTGATAACGGTTGTGCTTATATTATTTTCTTGCATTGTAAGACTTATTTAAGCCAAGTAAATACTCTTAACCTATTCTCCCTATACGGGCTTGGGATACGGTAAATTATTACCGCTTGGTCGGGTATGGGATTACATGTCAGATTGTGACTAGAAAATCCGCATAATCCGTTTTAATCTGTTTTGCTTGAGAACTTAAACATCGGGGGTTCATGCGACCGTGTCTTATATATCCTCGGCTCATTTAATTACAAATGGCCACGGCTTAAGCAAGGGGTGTAGGCATACAACCGACATATGCTAATGATATTATAAAATATTTTTCTATCCATATTGGGGATACCCTTTATGGGTTAAAGTGGCGTGTCGGTTAATCATGTTATCGGTTTCTGTACCAGGCCCCATATGTATTGACAAGCAAGTAAAACTGTATACGAGATAACTATTATTGTCCCAAGTTAATTATAAAACACATGTGCCTTTGTGCACTTAAAACTGTCGCAACCTCCGATCCATATCTCCCGGGAATGGGTGGACGCGAACCAGTTTCGGTGGTATCCGTATTTTTAATCATTTTGGCAGCGGAAATTTCATCAGGACCGTAGTTAGGAAATATTTTATCAGAGTAAAACCACCATATTTTATATTAATAACCACATGGGTAAAACCCAAGTTTCTTATTACAACATGCTTATAGGGATAAACCCTATTTTATTGAATTTAAAACATGGTCTTTTAGGTAAATTTTATAGCCACATTTTTCCAAGCCTTCAGTGCTCTCCAGCTGCCTTTCTTCTAATTGGCTTTTACATTTTGTTATCTGAAACGCGTTTTAAAAATATTTGTCAGTGGGAAATACTGGTGAATGAATCCCAGTTTAATCAAGAAGAGTTTTATCAAATTACAATATTGAGAGCTATCACATTGTTTCTATCTACACAATTACTCATTCAGTACTGTCAATCCTGACTGGTGGGTCATATTACACATTGGCTAACTCTTTGTCCAATGGTAACGTATCTCACATTTTGTATACAATACCCCAACATGCCGGCAGTAATTGAAGATTACAAAGACTCAATCACTGCTCATTATAATTTAAATAAATAAAAGTTTTATAAAAACGATTTACAAAAAGAAGATAAACTCACATTGTTGTCTTAGGCTTTCTTTAAGGGTTTCCTGGTGATTATCTATTAGTTACACAAATGCACACGTGTTAGCATAATAACCCAATATTTACATTAGTAATAACCTCCCCGAGACGGCATTCCAATGACTACGTCGGGCAGAACCACGACAGCCGTTACGGAACCCTAGATCAATCGGGCAGCGTATCTAATACGTAACCGGGGTTATGATACTTACAACGAGGCAGAACTTCGTTATTTTAGGGGGTATTATACCCGAGAATAGCTTCTACTATGTAGAATTTCAAGAGAGAAAAGAAAATTGAACGAGTTGGAATGAATGCCTGAAGCCCGTATTTATAGTTTTGATCAACCAGAGGGTCACGGCCCGCGAAGGGCTTATCCAAGTGTTACGCGGCCCGCGAGGGTAGCTAGGGTAGGCCCTAGCTTGTCCGACTCAGCCAATAGCCTTGACACGCACTCGACATGTGGCGGCACGGGGCTTTGCCTCTTGTTTACTTGCTCGCGGCCCGCGTAAGACCAGGGCTAGGTCTTCGCGGCCCGCCACAGCCCTAGAAATTGGATTTTTAATTAATTTTTAATAAAAATAAGGTATTCGGTGCCCGTTTTCACATACGGGGTGTATTTTAAGACATATTGGGATAATTTAAACATATTAGGGGTGTCGAAAATAATTTGGAGGGTTGTTATAAAAACAATTTTGAAATATTTTCAAAATGTGTCGGTTATTTGTATTTACCAGTGTAGACTGACGTATCTTCAAAAGACTAAGTGTCAGGTTGCAAGGTTACGGAATAGGCTGGAAGTGCCCGATAATGCTTAAGAGGAATTTGCAACTCCTTGCATAGAAGCAAAATAGTCTGTTATTTCATTTTGTAAATTTACGATCGGCCTGTGGATCTTTTGATACATTATTCCTCTGTATAATATTTTGAACACTTGGACATTTATATTGTAATAATTTAAATCCAAGACTTCCACTATGCTGTTTGTGTATTTGATATCAATCTAGTCACGTATACCCCATCCGGGCCCCACCGGGTGTTGTTGAAATATCGGGGTGTGACAGGATACTACCTAGGTTGGAATCCCATATGATATTAGTTAGATTTTAGTCGGACTTGAACTGTTATGGAAGCTGGTTCTAAAGATGCTAAGCCTACTAGGTAACAAAATAGGACTCTCAACTCTTCTCGAGAAGAAACCTATGGAACCCTCATGGGCTGTTAAATTACCGGTTTATTCTAGACTCCCTCACGAATTTTCTAATGATTCTAATAACGTACCCTTATATGACAACCTACCTCACAGCGTGGAAATCAAGGGTTAATTGGAAACCTGATTCGACTCAATGAGCAAGAATTGGAAGGTAAACTAAGTTGGACTTCTCACAAAGTTCCTAAACCTAGCGGTCTAACAACATAGATAGATTGATAACCTCTCACCTTAAGGGTATTAAGTTTAGTAGAACACCTAGACCTACTTGGTTTCAAGGATAATGCTTCTACGGGTATTACCAGAAAATAACCACAAACTAATCAAGAACACACAGTTAATGATCTAACGTGAACCTATTATATGAATGATATTCAACAAGGAACATGTGATGCATAAACAAGAAATCAAACAAGCTTAGGTACGCATATACATCGAATCATGATGAACAAGTCTTTACTATATTAAAAATCCATAAACGTATTCAAATCCAATAAAAATCGTAACTTTAATGCATGTTCATCGTAACCTAGGTAGTACATAAAGAATTAGCCTAGCATCATGATTAAAACATTCAAAACATAAAGTTCTAGAGGTTGAAACATGGTAGAAAGATGAAAAGTATAAAAACTAGGAAACCGGGAAGATGGAACTCGGTATTCTTCGTTCTCGTGCCTTGGATCTTCACTCGTATCGATTCTTTGCTTCAAAACCTTCGACTTCTATGTTCTCCGAGCTCCAAGTTCACCTAGGGGATGTCCAAATTCGTAGGGTTGTGTGTTATTATGATAATGATGAGTATAAGATGATTTTATAACACAATCCTTGACTAAACCTGAATCCTACTACGAAAACAGGCTCCTCGTGTTGCGTGAGGAGCATAAGGGTTCATGGTCGCGCGACGCGACCATGATTAGGTCAACCGGAGTCAAACACTCTCCTCGTGTCGCGCGGGGAGGATTAGGTGGTTTTCCTTAATTTTTGTTCCAACTCACCTCTCGGTCTCCCGAACTCGTTCCCGTGCTCGGTTTTTTCGATATAGGGCTTGTTTTTCGTCCTTTTCAGCTCTTTTCTTCTCCCAATACCTGGAATCACAAATTGATCAGTAATATACAAGTTCTACCTATATACGATGCAAAAAGACTTGAAAACTGTAAAACTATACACGATAAATGGATGTATTTTGCAATACATCACAGATTTAAAAAAATATTGTACTAAGAACACATTCTGTAAATGCAGCTTTAAAACACCATACGAAGAACATCTATAGGAACACAGGTGTAAAACATCAAGAATTACACTACGAATTTATTATAACACCATGTTATGAATTTAGTTCTAATTTAGTTCTAATGAATTTAGTTCTAATGTGGTTATCAAACCCTGAAAATTTATTACCATATTTGAATTGTTGATCCATTTACAATTATACCCTCAAGTATTAACTTATATTAGTGGCACATGTCCTCACCATATCCTTTCATACACTTCTCACACAAACCCCCCTTTTTACAATAACTCCACCCTAATAATAGTTAACGAATATAAACATGAGAAGCTTTTATTCTAACATTTAACACTCATGATGGAGTCTCCATCCTCTTCTCCATACCCAAAATTATAAAGGCGGCCGGTGTAAGGTAGTGCCCCATGCTGGAGCTCCCAACACCGGTGCTTACTCGTTAAAGGGATATGGGGTATGGAGGGTGTCGTTGGGCAGTTGGCGAGCGCCAACGGCATGTTGGTGCATTGATGATGTTGACTGTTGTTGAACGAAAAAGTGGACACCCATTTATTGCTAATATATTTTTAGTCAAGTATAATATATATTTTGTCGCATATAATATTTTGTTTTGTCTTGATAATATTTTTTTTTATCAATTAACTTTATAATATTTTTTACTAGGGAGTGATGAAGAGGCTGTCATTTTTTGGAAGCGTGTTCATGAGAAATTTTTGTCGCGATGGACCGTGGTGAATACCGCACACCGGAATCGTTCTCGGACAGGTGAACCACTATGAGAACTAAAATCTCCAACTTTAATAACATTCAAGAGCAAGCGGTTCAAGCGATGTGGGCGTTATGATTGTGGTCCATACTGAGTTAAGAATTGTGTTTGAGCATGTGTTCAATATGTAATTTGAAAGTTCTTACGGGTAATGCAAGTATATAAAGTTTCCCAATTATAAAAAATGCTCATTTGGTTTAACATCTCAAATTCGTACCGTAAGCTTATGTTGAGTTACTCCTATAAAAAAAAACAAAATGAAGTTCATAATTTATTCATGCAGAATCAATTTATAAAATTTGTTATTGTCGAGTAAATAAAGTAAACAAAATTTAAATTGTAAAGTTACCCAAAATTAAAGGCTAAAACTATCCACACACCCTATCTGTCTATTTAGACACCCTTTGCCTCGTATATGCCTCGTATATGCCTCGTATAGGCCTATAAGAGGCGTATAGGGTTACATCAAATTCAGTGTCTGACTCATGTCAGTTCTGGTTTGACTGCTCCTATATGCCTCGTATAGGCCTATACTGGGCGTATAGGACCCCTCGTATAGGTCTCATACATGACCCATGCCTCATATATGCCACGTATAGGCCTATATGGGGCGTATATAAGGGTTTTTTTTAACAAACATTTTATACAATATTAATCATTCTAGCAAACTTTTAGGCCTATATCGGGCGTATATAGTTTTTTTTTTTTTTGTTTTTTTACAAACATTTTATACAATATTAATCGTTTTAGCAAACTTTTAGGTATCGTATAGGACTATAGGTGTGATTTATGTCGCATAAAGGCCTATACAAGACCTATACTACACTATATGATACAATACGATACTAAACTCCACCTATAGTGCTATATCAGACCTAAACGACACCTATAGAAATTTTTATGATTTTTTAGGATTTTTTTGATTTTTTTTTTTTTTTTTTAGAATTTTTTTGATTTTTAGATTTTTTTAGAATTTTTATGATTTTTTAGAATTTTTTATTTTTTTGAATTTTTATAGAAATTTTCTTATTTTTTAGGATTTTTTTATTTTAAAAAAAGAGAAAACAAAAAAAATTAAAAATATACGCCTCATATAAGGCTAGACTGGGCGTATAGTGTGGTCCAAAAGGCAATTATACCCCTGTTGTGCCCCCAGTCTATGCCTAAATCAGGGGTAAAATGGTCTTTTTGTCTGTACGCCTCATATAGGCCTAGACTGGGTGTCTAGTGGTGCAAATGACCATTATACCCCTGTTGTGCCCAGTATAGGCCTATACAAGGCATATACAGGTCATATAAGACAAAACATGACATAATCAGAGATTCTCTTGAAAATTGAAAAAGGTTATACGCGACGTATAGACCTATACGAGACGTATATAAGGGTGTGTGAATATGTAGACCCTTGTGTTAAATGGCTATTGGATATAAACACAAGGGGTTTTTATACTGACATTTGATACTGTTATGAACCGGAGTACACCATCATGTGCCCAACTTATTAGCCCATATTCGGGGTTCACCATTCATCCCTTATCCTATATTTTTTGTATGGTTGTGAGTGGAACTTAATTGATTACGAATATATACGAGGAATCGTAAGCTGGAGGTTTTTTTAAATGAACAAATATTATGGATAAATATGTATATTAGTTCAATTATATAGATGGGGATGGGGGTAGATTGTGAACGCTCTTAGGTCGTTATTTATAAAACCAAAGGGTCATGATTAAAACATAATTTTATGTTTTAGAACTAAGTTGTGACACCATGCCGCTTAGAAACGCGATAAATAGTCCCTAACAGGTTTTTAGATCCTTAATTAGGGTTATATTGCACAAAGAAGAACAATAAGTGTTTTTAGTGGATTTTGCTAAATTTTGACCTACAGTTAGATATTGGAAGAGATTGTAGATTAAATAGTTCCTAACATGTTTTAGATCTTTGACATGGTTATATTGCACAAAGAAGAACATGTATTCTTAGTGGATTTTTGTAAATTTTGAGCTATTAGTTATTTTTTTGAAGAAATTTTACATGAGAACTAAAATTCATTCTAACAAGATTTTAAGAACTCAAAGCCTCGCAAAATAAGAACCAAGTACTTCACATAAAGATATTGGAACTATGATTCTCTCGAGGACTTAATTCTTACATTACGTTTGGTTGCTTTATATTGCAGTGGCGGACCCAGGAATTATTTGCTGAGAGGTGCGGATGAGTGGCTCAAGCATATTTTCAAGGGGTGCGGTCGGGGTTTTTGCCTAAAATATACACTAATTTTTTTTTTTTTCAAGGGGTGCGCCCGCCCACCTTGGGCATAACCTAGGTCCGCCCCTGTTATATTGGATGAATTGTGTAGGTAGGTAGGAGTGACATGTATAATATATATGGATAAAAAATGTTTCCAAATCATAAAATCTAACGTAGTAAGTTTGGAATACTTTTAATACACATTCATATGTTTTATAAAGACACTTTTTATTGTCTAGGTGCCCTTAGACAATAGGATGGGCGAGTTCACGTAAAGTTTTTTTTTTTTTGGTGGTTTAGCGCGACGTAACACGCACGGTGGGTTTTCATATATATTTAAAACTCTTGTAAATAGTCTATGGTTAATGAAATACGCAATCACGTGGGCACAGATATTTGTTGTACACTCTAAGTGGTGAAATGTCATATGTTATTGCTACTGCATGCATCAAAATTGGGTTGTAAGTCTCTAAATGCTCATTATAGATTATAAATACTAAAGTGGCCGACTTGTAATATGAATCTCTTAGGAAGATGTTTATGTGGACTTTTAAATGAGGGTTGCTTAAGGTGTAAAAAAAATGTGAAAATTCATATATTATTCCTTTGTACCGAGAAAGAAACTTCAAGTATTGAATATTCAAAATAGTAAGTATTTAAAATGAGGCTTCCAAAGTTGCTTTCAATAATTTAGGTTTAGCTACGAGTTGGAAACTTTTTTTTAATATATTATGAACTACGAGAATATGCAGCAACGAAGTACATTACTCAACGGAAAAACATGCGGGTAAGGGGTTGTTTGTTTAGCTCTTAACGAGGCTCTTAATGGTTCAGACCTCTTACTGGTTCAGCACTTAACCATTCAGAAGTTGCCAAACAGCCCCTAAATGTTCTTAATAGATTTTGATCTAGAATTATATTGTACTAGAACTAAAGTGGATATTGATGTTGGCACTCAAAAATGCTTTTTGCAACACGTCCATTGAACGAGTGCAAAATCTTTGCATTCTTCAAAAGGGAGAAAAATCGGTTTCCGACTACGGTCGTGTTTTCAAAGGTATTTGTGACCAACTTCATGCCATCGGACACCCGGTTGATCCAATGGACCAGTTACACTGGTTTTTGTACAGCCTTGGAACGGCCTTTGAAGGTTTCTCCACGCATATACGGTCCGTTCGGCTTATTCCGAGTCTTGCGGATTTATTGGCTCACGCGGAAAGTCATGAGTTATTTGTAAAGGCTCCTCTTGGCAACTCCTCACCTTTAGTGGCTTTTTCTGTTCAAACTCAATCAAACAGGCCCTTCAATCGTGGTTTCCCTAATGCTTCTATGGCTCACAGTAGCCTTTCACTCTCGGCCCACCAAGAATCCTTCATATAAGCCCAACTACAACAAAACTCATAACAGTGGTCTTGATAATTCACGGCCGAAACGAAACCCCACATGTCAACTGTGTAGAAAACCGGTTCATTATGCCACTCAATGTTATCAATTGGCTACCTTTGCTTCCTCGGTCGGTCCCACTGAGGCCCAACTTGCACAAACTTTTCATGCGCAATGCAACGTGAACTCTAGCATTCCTCACTGGACGGGAGATACCGGTGCTTCGGATCACATGGTTCCAAACAATACCTCTCTCCCAATGTCAACTCCTATATAAGGTAATCCTCGTGTTTTCTTTGGAAACGGTTAGTCTTTGCCCATTAATCATGTTGGTAATACTAAACTTTTTGGGTTTCCTGCTCTTAAAAAATGTTTTGATTATGTTTGAAATAACAAGTGTGAACAACAAATAATGGTTTAACACAACAAAAGCTGTCGATTAACTTGGTAAGTAAATACAGACACAATCACATGTGTAAATGCACAAGTGATGGAAGTTATGTTTAGCGGTTTAACGGTAACATAATTATAACTAGTAATAACTGTAACATCAGTTTATAATCGATTAACAGCTGTAGGATAGTTACCTAACTGATAATACAACATATGTCGTAATGTTAGATAATACAGGAAATAACATAATTGAGTTTAAATATCAACAGATTATGCCTCTAGGATACGTGTGCCCTTTTGTGATTTATATGAACTTGGTTATAGTTTGTTGTGATTAATTTTGCTGTGTGATATCTATTAATTAATTTGGTGGTTCGTGCAGTGTTAATCTGATGGATCCAAGTTCATATTCAGATGCTCCACGGTGGTGGATATAGCCAGAGATTATGACTATGGTTAGGGCTTAATGAAGACGATGATGTTGAAGTGGTGGTGGTCAACGGACGATGTATAAACTTACTCCGTCAGTGGTCGGTAACGAGGCAAACACCTTATTTCCCCAACTTATACTTTCCGACAATTTTTTTGAACAACACTGAAATCATTTATTTATTTATTTAATAATAATAAACAAACAACATTCAACAATAGCTTACATTTTTCGATGCTCGTTAGCTCTAACAATTGTAAAGTTCAATCTCCCATTTGCAGGTAAGACGGAGAGAGAATGAGCAAGCCTCTTACTCATGTTCAACTTCCTATTGCTAGGAATTCCAGTAGAGAGGAAGAGAGTGACTGAGAAAACGCCATTAGCAACAAGCTGTAAGTGAAACTGTGTTAAATAAGGGTTTTTACTATCAGTGAGAGAGGCGGTGTAATATAAACAGAGGTGTAATATCCGTTTGTAAAGAAATAAAAATAATCAGGTACGGTCAATGTTTTTTTAAAGATTATGGGTATATTATGGATCAACGGTGGGATGGAGATCAGTAAAAATACAGAACGCGTAAAAGTTATGATGCTGATGAATGAAGGTGTGACAAATCTAGCTGATGCCTTACTAGTCGCAGCAAGAGCCTTCCTAGTCACAGTACCAGCCTTCCTTGTCACAGGAGTCTTCCTTATCACAGCAGCCTTGTCACTCGCAACTGTCGCCTTACCATTCATAACTGCCACCTTGTAAGACAAGCTTTGTAGCCAAACAAGAAGGGCAACCTTTGTTGCGAGATCAAAAATCGGAACCATACGTGTGACCCACTTCACAAACCTAGGGTCTGCTACCATCACATGTGCCACACGTTCCAGAAATCCGAATAACTTAATCTCATTGACAGGAGTTGAAATACCATCCGTCAAAACTGTGACTAGAAAGTCTTTTCCAAAGGCTCTCTAGAAAAAAGTGGACAACCTTTAACATTTTATAAAAAAAAACAGTAAGTTAACGTATTATTAAAACTTGAAAGTAAACTTGTAATAAACAATAAGACACACATACCACCAAAATATAACGCATGACTAATAATGTTTTACTTTGGTCACTTGCATCAGTGGGGGTGGTTTTAGTTTCAGTAGCAATAGTTCCGATTCCATCCAAAGTGGGGGTCACAACCTTCAAGGTGAGTGTGGTCCTTAGTTCCATTAAGACCTCCCTGTGAAAGAACAAATTAAGATGTTAAAAACAAGTGCAATAAACAAGAATGAACAAGTTCAGTTTTCCTTTATTTGGAGGTTAATGGGTTAATGTTACTGACTTTTGAGATCTTTGTATAAGATGATTGGGGGGGGGGGGGGGGGGGGGGGGGGGGGGGCAACCTAATCGAAATATGCAAAAACTTAGTTGAAATTGCAGATTAAACAAATTTAAATCATCATCAAAAAATACCAAAAGTGGGTTGAACAAATCATATTTCTCAAAACTGTAAGTCCTCAAAATTCGCAAAATGTCCTTTGAACAACATTTCACGAAGTTCTAAAATTAATAAACAACAAATATAAGACCGTGGGGTATGGGGCGGGGGTTTGGGCGTGGGTTGGGGGAAAACGCCCAAGCCATCACCCCGGGGGCTTGGGTTGGGGCGTGGGTTTGAAGCCGGACGTGGGGCGGGCTAGTAAGTGACATGGCAGACTCTCAATGGCCAAACCAAATTCATGCCCCCCAACCCAAGCCCCCAACCCAAGCCCCACCATACCCCATGGGCGTGGGTTTT
>JARYGA010052068.1:0-27310 GCA_030545235.1 Helianthus tuberosus | reverse complement strand
TTTATTTGGTTATGTATTAATGATTTTAATAACTAGTTTCTTATGTTGAAGGTGAATCTTCCTTATCATTTGTCTGTGGTGTCTTGGCGTTATTTTACTGTCTATATAAAATAAAAGATTTACACCATTCATATCTCCACGGTCTATATGGAGATATGTTGGCTACCTGGTCGGGGGTTAAGGGAATGGTTTGGTAAGAGTCTTGCCTTGTTCAGTGTATAGATCCTGCAAGGACCTGGGTCAAGTTTAGTAGGACCTCCTTCAATACCCACTGGTATTGGATGGCGCCGAACTCCTTGACCCCCTCATATGTAAACTACTATTAAAACTTTAACCCGGCTATTTAGGATTGTATCCTTGCTGACTCAAACTACTTAGCCGAAGGTAACGTCACCTTCAAAAGAGGGGCCTACCACATTATGCATTAATAACTTAATTAATTATCTTTCAATAATCCAACCCTTTAGGATTGTATCCTTGCTGACTCAAACTACTGGGTTGAGGGTAACGTCACCTTCAAAAGAGGCGCCTACTACTATAACTAAGATAATCTCTTAAAAAGTGCAAAAGTGCGGAAATAATCAAAGGTTACACTAAAGGCAAGTCGGATCCAAGTGATTCATCTTCTCTATCTGTTTTTATTTTTATTTTTCAGCATTTTTAGTTTTTATTTTCTGGTTTAAAATCTTTTTCTAAAATTTTGATTTAATTAGACGTTGAGGATAAACCGGTACTAAAAGCTCTTGTGTCCTTGGACGACCTCGGTATCTTACCAACACTATACTACGCTCACGATGGGTGCACTTGCCCATATGTGTGTTTGGTGTTAGTAAAATATCGTGTTTTATAAATTTAAAACTTGACTAAAGTGTAAAAAGGGCTAAAAATATACATAAAATATATATACCACCGCACACACATCAGTATTAAATGGACTTCGATTGAACTCATTCTAGTAACATTAGAACCGTCTCATTGTAGTTTACGATTTTAGATTTTAGGTTTTCACTTTTATATATTTAGCTTGTCGATTTTAACATTTGTTAAAGATCGCTGTGTCTTTTTATTTGACTTTCTGTTTTTTTTTTTCATTGTGTCCTTTTCCTCAGCATTGTGTTATGTTTTCCTCGGCATTATTTTATGATTCGTTGTACCCTTCCTAAATTTCAAAGAGTGTATAGAATAACTTAACCATATAATACAAGTGTATAACACTTTCAAGGAAACGACTATTTTTGTTATATTTTAAAAGGTTTTTTGCATATTTCCCCTTAAAAAACTTTGAAATTGCATATATGCCCGAGCCAAAAATAAAATTGCACATTTCCCCTCTATTAACTAGTAAAATTGCAAATTTTTCCCATTTTGATTTAATTTATTAAAATTAAATTATAGAAAGACTATTTTACCCTTCATTTTACTAACTCCTGAGCTTGATCAACCCGACCCGCTTTAAAATGAGCCTTCAATACCAGATTAAACGACTTAACACCCAATGAAACACCCGTCTTTTTTACGAATGTTTCATAAGTCTAATGAAACTTTTCATCGTGAATCTTGTTATCCAGCATCACAGAAAGCACCCCACAAAGCGATTTTTCAGTCAACGTGCAGGTTTTTCTCTGAAGCATTCCGTCGAACACCTTGAGTGCGTTGTCCACCATTCCAGCTTGTGAGTTTAACATGACAATTCTGAGCCAAAACCCTTCTGAAGCGAGTTGTAAGGCGGGTGAATCAGTGATTGATTTGGATAATATGCGATTGATTAGGTCAAATCGTTTGGATCGAGTGAGTTTGTGGGCTGAAAGAGTGAACAGGGGCTTGTAGCGTCTGAATGTGGGTATTGAAATGGATGATTCGAAGAGTTTAGCGATCTTTAAAGGGTCTTGTTCTGATTTGATTGCTGATTTCAATGCGCGAAATGATGGGTGAGATGTAGATGATGAGGAAAAGTTTCGTTGTGGGGTTTGTTGGGTGGTGGAGAGTCTGAACATTCTTGAAACTTTGAAAGGTAAGCTGTCGTTGCCATTTTCGAACCCAAAAGCTGTTGGTGTTGTATGATTCAGAGGATTGAGAAGAAGATGTATGATTTAGAGAGGATTTAGAGATGGGTAGTTTTTTCATTTTAATAGAGAAGGGGAAATATGCAATTTTTATTTAAGCTTGGGTAAATATGCAATTAAGGGTGTTTTTAAGGGGAAATATGCAATTATTCCTATTTTAATTGTTACATAACCCTAAAATTCAAAGTAACTCACATGATATTAAATGTTACTAGTATTTTTCATCAACGGGCATTGGCTAGTGAAACGATGTATTTCTGTAGTTGTACGACCTCACCAATCAGCTCTCAATTGCATATGAAGTATTCACTTCACTTGGACCTCCTACACACCCTTCCACTACTCTGTCCTCACTTTCGAAGCCAGAATTTTTAGCACACCGTTCTTCATCTCGGCTTTGATCTCTTTCAGCTTGTATCAATCCAATAGCAAGTTGTGTGGCACCCATACACTTGTGCATTCAACATATTGAACCTCTGTAAAAAAATTCGAGTTATAACAACTAAATTAAGCTCAAATCTATAACTAATTATAAAAGATTGCAGTATTAACCCTTATGCCAACATATTTCATTGTCAATAACAATGTTCAAGAAATCTTTTAAATAAAGTCTCACTGGCTAACCTTAAACACCAAAGAAACACAACCAGCAGTTAAAAAAAATGAAAACAATTCAATGGTTAACAAGAATAACTTGATACTCAAGCCAAGCTCCAACACACATGGGTCGTCCTCCCTTTCATAAAAATGTATGAATCTGCATAAAATTTGGATTGAGAATTTTCAAGAAACTGACGTGATTGACAATGATATCCCAAAATCAAAATTGTTTAAGGTTGTACAACAATACCATACCGTGATACCGATGTCATCCATGCCACATTTCATCCAACAAATATAGCATATTGTATTACACAGTTTTGACCAAAATACAATGTGTATTCATTTTTTATGTTTAAAACGTAAATGAAGTAGACTCATATACGTTTATAAATTATAACCAAAAAGCATCTCCATTGGTCAATCAGAATATGATTTTATAAAAAAATTATAAACTATACCGAATATGTGTAAAAGTCGACAACTAATCTTCGAATACTTGTTTTCTTTCACAAAAGATGCCATTTGTGTCTGGTATTCTTCCATGGCATTTTGTGGCTCTCCCAAAAAAGGTTACCAGCAGTAGAATGCCGACAGAAATGGACCAGTTGAATTGTTTATTATCAGCATCGATCTATCTAATTTTCCCCTAAAATAGCAAATTTATTAAGTTCTTCCATTACTAACCATAAAAAATACATTGAAATAATCATCTAAAATGCTCATTTCTTTATGATACAAACCAAAGGATTAAATTAAAGTATATTAAGACAGAAAACATTAAATAAACAAATAAAAAAATTTCAACAAATAAAGACACTAAAGTGTATGTTACCAAAAAAAAATGCGGAGAAGAACAATGGAAGTGGAGCCAGATTACACAAAACCCGGGATCATCTCTAACAAAGCCAACTTTCACCCGAAAGTTCCTGAAGAGTCATTTTGCGGGGATTTTTTATTCAAATGAATTAAACATGGATTTATGCATAAGAGAATGATATAGTTAACCAAGTCAACTACTCAAATTAAATGGTCTTTCCTTATCACATACATTGAACTTTTAATTTTTAAGGGTAAATTACACTTTTTGTTCTTTACGTTTGTATCAAATTAGAATGGATAGCCTTTAACTTTAATAATTACAATCACAATCCTTTATTTGAAAACCCATTATACCCTACGTCCTTTAGCACTTAACTAGGTTAAAAGTTTTGGGTAAGTATGGCATGTGACTTGCACATGAGGGTACATTGGTAATTTTACTTGTCTATTTATTTAAAGACTTTCTCTCTCCCCCAAACTACTCTTTCTCTCTCTAAAGTATCTCTCTCTCACCCTCTGTATCCTAGCCACCGCCACCAAGTTCCACCACCACCCACCACGTTCAACCACCATAATCACTGCCATAAGCACCACTCACCACCACCACTGTTAAACCCACACACTTTTCTATCTCACCATGGCTCCCTCCCAGCTGTCAGCCGCCACCGACCAACACCAACACCGCCGCCGCTGCTATATCTCACTCACCGTTATCCTCCTTATCTTCTTCTCCAACTTTCCTTTTCCCCACACTTCCACAAAAAACCGACAGATCTCAACAACAATTTCGAGTTACACGAGTGTGACGTCAACTGGTCTTCATCCTCCTCCAAGTCTGTTGAAACACTTCCCACCACCATAACTACTGGCCACCTGAAACACCTAAACCCACACCCCTCCTGAAATTTCGTCACCGTTACTCTAGCATTTGCACTCGTTGAAACACTTCCGGCCACCGTAACTACTGGCTGGATTTGGAGGTGTAAGAAAATAGAACGCAGAGGTTCGATTTTGGGGTTTTTTTGTGATTTATATGAGCATGATTGACTGATTGAGTACTAGGGTTTTATAAAGTGAAATTGAAGATTGATTTCGGGGTTTTTTTGTGATTTATAGGAGCAGTGATTGATCAAAGGGTAGCGTATGTGCTCATGATTGTTGCTTTGGCTTGAATATATATTATTCACTAGATTTTAATTTTGAATTTGGGAAATTTTTTCTGTCGTTTTCTTCTTGGAATACGGTAGTGGTGGCTCAGACAGTGATGGCTGAATTCGGTTAATGATTTGGTGGTGATGGTGGTGGTGGTGAAGAGAGAGAGAAAGAGGGAGAGAGATATAGCTAATAGAAAAGATTGGATTTTATAGTTTTGTAAACAAATAAATAAAATTACCAATCTACCCTCATGTGTAAGGCAGATGATCAGACTTAACTTAAAATTTTGACTTGGTTAGTGCTAAAGGACGAAAGCTGTATTGGGTTTCTCAAATAAATTATTGTGACTGTAATTATTGAAGTTAAAGGCTATCCATTGCAATTCGATACAAACATAAAGGACAAAAAGCGTAATTTACCCTAGTTTTAAATTTTCATAAATCGTAATCAATCCCACACACTTTATAACATTGTTATTGTCGCAACCCCCGACCCCACCCCGGGAGCGGGAGCCGCAGGCAACAGCTGGTGGTATCGGTGTTTATTAATTTGGCAGCGGAAATGAGACATCAGGATCGTAGTTAGAAAATAAATTTCAGAGTTTCAAAACACCAAACTTTTATAATAAACAAATGGGAAAAACTCATGTTTTATTCATAATGTAACACCCCAAATTCCGTATGACATGTTATAATCTTTAATCGCAATACTTTAACGAAAAGAAATGGTAGACATGAAATTTTACCATTTGTAAGATTTGTAGCATTTTGACAAAATCTAAAATCTTATAATTAGGCATGAAAGATTATTAAGTTAGTAAGTAATAATGAGAAAAAAAATGTGTTATGTTAAACTAGTTGAGGGGTTAAAATGAAAAGTGAGTAATTAAAAAAAAAAAGAGAAATGTCAAGTATGTGTGTGTGTGGTCGATCGTGAGAGAGGCCAGGAGAAAGTTCTCCATCTCAAAACCCTAAGGTACCAAATTCCATCAAGTTGAAAGGGGAATCAAGGATCTTTCAAATGCATGAGCCAAGAACTTCAACTATCTAAGTGTTATTGACATCTAGTAAGTGTAATTTCATGATTTGTTAACATTTGATGAAGTGGGTTATGTATGATATATGATGTTTGTATGAAATCGAACCTAGATGTTGAATGATAGGAACATGTAAGAGTTATATGATGTGCTATTTCGATTTTACTAGTAGTTGGGGTAAAACCCACTTGAGATTATGTGAGGTAGTAAAATTTAGTAAAAGTTATGGATGAATTATGTAATGTTGATGTTAAACTCAGGTTATAGAAGTGTTTTGATGAGTAATTTGATTTGAATCAGATGTAGTATGGTTAAGATTGTTGATCTATTGGATGAAGTTAGGATGAATATGTTATAAATACTTGTACATCATGCTTATTAGATTGTACGCACGCCATGTGTTCGATGAAATGTCTAAATTAATGAAATTGTGTTTTTGTATGAAAGTTTGTTAAGTAGATGAAATATGATTATAGTCGGAGTGCGTATGATTTATAAACATCATAATTGTATGACAGAAAATGAGAAGATGAAATTTGTCGAAAGCTAAGTATATGAAGTTGTGATGTATAGGAACAAAGAAGGAAGAAGGCGCAAGTCACTCGAAATCACAAGCATCTCAAGATCGTGGTAAGTTCATATGAACTTTATGTACTCTACTTGTAGTTCCATGAATGATAACATTTAGTACTATGAACTTAGTGTAAGTTTCCTTGCGATTCATGATTGATTAGATGCAAGAAGTTTATATGGAGAAACGTCTAAAAGATGATGTTGTAGTAAATTTGAAATGACTCGTCTAACGGGTTAGAATGATAGGTAAAATGATTGTTGGAATGTTTGAGAATTTTGACTTGTTTTTGAGAATTTTGACTTGTTCATAACGGGTCAAATGATGCAAGTATATTGAAAGGTATGGTATGTAGCGATTATTAAAGTAACATGTTATGTTAACGGGTCGAATGATGATACGGAAGTAAAGGATTTCAAATGTTATGTATTTATGAACTAACAAGTGTTTTGTTGTTATGAATGATAGGTAAATCTCATGATTAAATGCTGGGCGCTCGGACCGAACACACACGCAACGTCGACCTTATGCGCTTCCGGTCCAAGTTGTTTATTTTGATGGGTCAACTTACCTTTTTGTGTAGTAAATGTTAATTAGTAAGTGTCTAGCTTGTCAGTATGAAGTTTGGATCTTAAACTTTGTGTAGTTTGTACAAAATGTTCATGGCGAACCTTATATGGTCCTAACTTTTGTTATGTTGGAAAGTGTCGTAGTATTATTTAAAATGGTATTGTCAAAAGCAGGGAGAAAAGTTCTTGATACGAATGGGTCATGTCAAAATTTTGTAAAATTGTAAGAATTTTATGTTGTTGGTCGAATTAGTAGAATTTGGGCGTTTCAAGTTGGTATCAGAGCCTAGGTTTGAGGGATTTAAGCATCAAGTGCTTGAACTCAAACTGAAAGCTCGTGAGAAGTGTGTGTTCGTTCTGCGGCGCAAGGCAAGTAAGTATTTTAAAAGTTGAAATTTTTGCATTACAAATAATTTAGTCACGGGATGTTATGGAATGGTTACAGGATGTTGTGGAAAGATTTGGGATGAATCGGATCAGTTTGGGGGTTAGAACGGGTCAAAAGGGGGTAAAACATGAAAAATCAGCCATTGCACGCTGGGCGTCACCGTAAGCTACGGTGGCTACCATAGCTTACGGTAGCACCTGGGAGAAAAATAGTCACCGTAAGGCAGTAGCCCAGTACCGTAAAGAAAAAGGGGCCACCGTAAGCTACGGTAGCCACCGTAGCTTACGGTGGAGGCCATATTCCGCCAAATTCAAATATAATGTTCTGTTTGATGTTTTTATCGCACGAGGAGTATTAAAAACGTTATATTAAGACTTTAAAGAATAAGAAAAGTGATACCAAGGTATATGGGATAAAGAATACTATGATGTTGGTCGTCGGAAACGTTGAGTTTCCAAAGAAAATTAAGTATGACTTAGTCGCGAGTAATTTCTTCTACGTTTTAGAAAGGATGAATGAATGTTTAAAATAAAGAATGATACGATACAATCGTCAATGACGATAAGGCATGAAGTATGAATGATGAATGGAATGTGTCACGATAGAATGATGTTAAAACATGATGAAAGGAAGTATGAAATGAAATCTAATGAATATAATGAATGTTTAATGTAGATGGCTGATGTGGTGAGTGTAAATGATGATGATGAAGCACGCCGAAATGAAATGAGAGCAATGATTATAGAAGAAGTAGAGAAAGTGATTGAAGCTAGTATTCCCCGACTAGCTCAAGAGGTGGAAGGCCAAGTATTGGGAGTAGTCGATACTCTAGTAACGACCAAGGTGGAAGAACTAAAGGAGATGATTAGTGAACTACAAACAAAGAAAAGTACTCGAAGGTGCACGTACAAGGACTTCATGGCATGTAACCCTTTGCCGTACAAAGGGGAAATTGACCCGATAGCTTGTCAAAGATGGATTTCAAGCACCGAGGCAGTGTTTGTAAGAAGTAGATGTGAAGTGGAGGATCAAGTGATGTTTGCTACGGGCCTCCTACAACTCCAAGCAAAGGATTGGTGGGACGCACATTCAAAGGAATTAGGGGATGACAAGGTACAAACGTTAACATGGCAAGAGTTCAAGGAGCCATTTCTGAAATATCATAGCCCACAATCCGCACTTGATAAGATTCAAGAAGACTTCCTACGTCTTCGACAAAAGGATGAAACGATTAACGAAATAACGAATAAGTTCCTCGAGAAGGTGAAATTTTGTGGGGAGATAGCGGGGACTGAGTGGTTGAGAATTATACGTTATCATGCTATGTTAAAGGCTGAATATCGGGAATTCGTAAATCCTTCCAAGTGTGCAACATTGAATGAATTAATCGATTGGGCAAGAGATAGGAAGATTGAGTTAAGAAGGCAGGTGGAACGAGGAGAGAAAAGGGTGGCCGAGAAGCCTACCAACCCAAGCCCAGCGAAAAAGGCAAGATTCCAGGATCAGATTAAGAAAGGGAGGACAGGTAGCGGAATCCCGACTTGCAAGACATGCGGGAAGCATCATTCGGGCGAATGTTTGTTGGGGAAGAAAGGGTGCTACAAATGTGGGCAAGAGGGGCATCCGTATTATAAGTGCCCCGAAAATTCAAAGACGTGCTATAATTGTCATCAAGAAGGGAACGTTAAAGCAGAATGTCTGAAACTCCAATCAGGGGCAAGGAAAGATGGAAGGAAGGACGAGTCTTCCAAGGCTCGTGGGAGGATGTTCCAGTTAACCGCGAATGAAGCTAAGACTAACCCGGATGTTGTTTCAGGTACATTTTTGGTAAATTCTATGCCTATGAATGTTTTATTTGACTCCGGGGCTAGTAGATCGTTCGTTTCAAATGAATTGTTAGTTCATCCATCGTTTAAGCTTGAAAAGATGTTAGTACCCTTAGAAGTGGAAGTTGCTGATAGTAAAAGCTATTTGTTACATGATATCTCTAGAAACTGTAAGATTTTAATTGAAGATGAGGATTTTAATATAGATCTTGTCCCGATGTACATGGGTGAATTTAAAGTAGTTGTAGGAATGGATTGGCTAGCCCAAAACCACGCTGAAATTCAATGCGAGAAGAAAGTCATTCATGTAGTAACCCCGGGGGGAAACGGGTAAGTGTTCAAGGGGATAGGGTCAACAAGTCGAAATTGTGCTCTTTGATCAAAGCCGTTAAATATGTGAGGAACGGGGGTAAGGCGTATCTGTCCTATGTGATTGACACCAACCGAGGTAACCCAAAGCTTGAAGATGTGAACGTAGTGAACGAATATCCGGATGTGTTTCCGGAAGATTTATCGGGGCTTCCACCTGAACGAGAAGTAGAATTCAAAATAGAGCTTAACCCGGGTGCAAAACCGGTAGCTAAAGCTCCTTATCGGTTGGCTCCAACCGAAATGAAAGAATTGATGACCCAACTTCAAGAGTTGCTTGATAAGGGTTTTATTAAACCAAGTGTTTCACCATGGGGAGCGCCAGTATTATTCGTGAAGAAGAAAGATGGTTCGATGCGAATGTGCATCGACTATCGAGAGTTGAACAAGTTAACGGTGAAGAATCGTTACCCGTTGCCCATAATCGATGACCTATTTGACCAGCTACAAGGGGCAAGTTGGTTTTTGAAAATCGATCTGCGGTCGGGTTATCACCAACTGCGTGTACGAGAAGAAGATATGCCGAAGACGACATTTCGAACGCGGTATGGACATTACGAGTTCTTAGTAATGTCCTTCGGCTTAACAAACGCGCCAGCTGCATTTATGGATCTAATGAATCGGGTGTGCCGGCCTATGCTTGATAAGTATGTAATCGTTTTTATTGATGATATACTAGTGTACTCCCGAAGTGAAGCAGAGCATGCTTCACACTTACGTGATGTCCTGGAGACGCTCCGCAAGGAAAGGTTATATGCAAAGTTCTCAAAATGCGCCTTTTGGTTGAGAGAAGTACAATTTTTGGGTCATGTAATCAATGCGGACGGTGTTCATGTGGACCCGTCCAAAGTAAAGGCAGTGATGAATTGGGTACCCCCGAAGAATCCAAGTGAAATAAAAAGTTTTCTAGGCTTGGCTGGGTACTACAGGAGATTTATCCAAGATTTCTCCAAGATAGCCTCGCCTATGACGAAGTTAACAAAGAAGAGTGAAAAGTTTATATGGGGTGAAGAACAAGAAAAAGCGTTTCAGACTTTAAAGGAAAAGCTTTTAAAGTCCCCAGTGTTGACATTACCGGATGGAACAGATGATTTAGTAGCGTATACTGATGCCTCCCGCCAAGGATTAGGTTGCGTATTGATGCAAAAGGGTAAAGTCATTGCGTATGCTTCAAGACAACTCAAGCAGCATGAAAACAATTACCCAACGCATGATCTAGAGTTGGCAGCAGTCGTGTTCGCCTTGAAGATATGGAGACATTACCTATACGGGGTGAAGTGTACAATCTTCTCGGATCACAAAAGCCTCAAATATTTTTTCGAACAAAAAGATCTTAATATGAGGCAACGAAGATGGTTGGAGCTTATCAAGGATTACGATTGTGATATCCACTATCACCCCGGGAAGGCTAACGTAGTTGCGGATGCTCTAAGTCGAAAGGAGTGCCCGCCCCCGATTCGGGTAATATCAATGCAAATGGTAGTCACTTCCAAACTCCTTGAAGAAATACGAGAGGCTCAAATTAAGTCCTTGGATGCCAAGGACTCAAAGAAAGAAAGAACGAAAGGATTTATCCACGAGTTAATTGAGAATGTGAATGGCATAAAAACGAGGTATGGTCGAATCTGGATACCTCGGGAATGTGACGTGAAAGAATTACTTTTGAATGAGGCACACAAGTCTCGATACTCCGTCCATCCAGGAGCTACAAAAATGTATCGAGACTTGAGGATGAATTATTGGTGGCCGGGAATGAAAAGAGATATTGTCAAGTATGTGGTTAAGTGTTTGACTTGTTCCCAAGTAAAGGTCGAACACCAAAGACCGTAAGGGAAATTACAACCGTTAGAGATACCAGTGTGGAAGTGGGAGCATGTAACGATGGATTTGGTGACTAAGCTTCCCAAGACAAGAAAAGGGCACGATGCAATATGGGTGGTCGTTGATCGACTGACCAAAAGTGCACATTTCTTACCCATTCGGGAAACTTATAATTCAGAAAGGATGGCGGAAGTTTATATGAACGAGATTATATCCCGATATGGGGTTCCGGTGTCCATAGTATCCGACCGGGACACCCGGTTCACGTCCCGTTACTGGAGGAAGTTTCATGAAGAATTGGGAACCCGGTTACATATTAGCACCGCCTACCATCCTCAAACCGATGGTCAATCGGAAAGAACTATACAAACATTAGTTGATATGTTAAGGGCGTCTGTCATGGATTTTGGAGGAAGCTGGGACGATCATCTACCTTTGGTAGAGTTTTCTTATAACAATAGTTATCGTAACAGCATAAAAATGGCCCCTTAGGAAATGCTCTATGGAAGGAAATGTAGAACCCCGGTTTGTTGGGGGGAAGTGGGTCAACGCCAACTCGCGTCAAAGGATGTCGTAGCCAAAACGAATGAGAAAATTGATATGGTTAGATCAAGAATAAAAGCAGCCCAAGATAGACAAAGGTCTTATGCAGATCGGCGAAGGAGACCAATTGAGTTCCAAGTAGGAGATTATGTCTTACTAAAAGTCTCTCCATGGAAAGGGATAATTCGTTTTCGTAAACACGGAAAGCTAGGTCCTCGATACCTTGGACCGTTCAAGATACTTGCTCGGGTTGGGGCGGTGGCGTATCAGTTAGAATTACCACCCGCGTTGGATGGGATTCATAACACCTTTCATGTGTCGCAATTGCGAAAGTGCCTCGCGGATGAGTCCGCATACGTACCTTTAGATGATATTGAAGTGGATAAGAAATTAAATTATGTTGAAAAGCCCATCGCAATAAAAGATTCTAAAGTGAAGCAACTCCGCAACAAGTCCATTCGACAAGTGTTGGTCCAATGGCAACATCAAAAGGGATCCGAACTTACGTGGGAAGTAGAGGATGAAATGCGGGAGCACTACCCGGAGTTATTTGGTATGTATTCTGGTTTCGGGGACGAAACCTTATTTAAGGGGGGTAGACTTGTAACACCCCAAATTTCGTATGACATGTTATAATGTTTAATCGCAATACTTTAACGAAAAGAAATGGTAGACATGAAATTTTACCATTTGTAAGATTTGTAGCATTTTGAAAAAATCTAAAATCTTATAATTAGGCATGAAAGATTATTAAGTTAGTAAGTAAAAATGAGAAAAAAAAAATGTGTCATGTTACACTAGTTGAGGGGTTAAAATGAAAAGTGAGTAATTAAAACAAAAAAAAAAGTGAAATGTCAAGTATGTGTGTGTGTGGTCGATCGTGAGAGAGGCCAGGAGAAAGTTCTCCATCTCAAAACCCTAAGATACCAAATTCCATCAAGTTGAAAGGGGAATCAAGGATCTTTCAAATGCATGAGCCAAGAACTTCAACTATCTAAGTGTTATTGACATCTAGTAAGTGTAATTTCATGATTTGTTAACATTTGATGAAGTGGGTTATGTATGATATATGATGTTTGTATGAAATCGAACCTAGATGTTGAATGATAGGAACATGTAAGAGTTATATGATGTGCTATTTCGATTTTACTAGTAGTTGGGGTAAAACCCACTTGAGATTATGTGAGGTAGTAAAATTTAGTAAAAGTTATGGATGAATTATGTAATGTTGATGTTAAACTCAGGTTATAGAAGTGTTTTGATGAGTAATTTGATTTGAATCAGATGTAGTATGGTTAAGATTGTAGATCTATTGGATGAAGTTAGGATGAATATGTTATAAATACTTGTACATCATGCTTATTAGATTGTACGCACGCCATGTGTTCGATGAAATGTCTAAATTAATGAAATTGTGTTTTTGTATGAAAGTTTGTTAGGTAGATGAAATATGATTATAGTCGGAGTGCGTATGATTTATAAACTTACCTTTTTGTGTAGTAAATGTTAATTAGTAAGTGTCTAGCTTGTCAGTATGAAGTTTGGATCTTAAACTTTGTGTAGTTTGTACAAAATGTTCATGGCGAACCTTATATGGTCCTAACTTTTGTTATGTTGGAAAGTGTCGTAGTATTATTTAAAATGGTATTGTCAAAAGCAGGGAGAAAAGTTCTTGATACGAACGGGTCATGTCAAAATTTTGTAAAATTGTAAGAATTTTATGTTGTTGGTCGAATTAGTAGAATTTGGGCGTTTCACATAACATATTTATATGGATAAACCCTAGTTGCTGAAAACATAAGCTTTTATTTAGGTAACTTTATAGCCACTTTCTTTAAGCCTTTAGTGCTCCATAGTTGGCTTTTTATAGCTTCACATTAAGTTACCTGAAACGCGTTTTAAAAACATTTTATCAGCAATAAAAACTGGCGAGTACACTCCAATTTGTAAAAACATCAGTGGTTATAACTTTACATTATTAAGAGCGATTACAATGTTTATATCTACCCAATTACTCGTTCAGTACTTGTCACTCGACGAATCTGTGACTATGGTCATATCACACATTGGATACCCATGCCCAATTGTGAAGGTTATCAAGTACTGTATACAAACCCCATAATACTGGCACCAATTGTAGAATACAAAGACTTAATCACTGTAATTATAACTGATAAACATTTAGGGTTTTGGAAAACATTTAAAATAAGGACTCACAAACTGTGAGAAATAGAGAATGACTCACTTTGCAAACTTAGGTATCTCTACTGGCTTCTTGGTAATATTTCTTGATTATTTTCTTGAGTTTCTAATAAAAACATACAATGCACACGTGTTTGTAAAATAACCCAAGTCACTTTAGCCATGCAACACGAGACAGAACCCCAACGAACTTAGTCAGGCAGAGCCTCGACATGCGTTGGTGGGTCCTAAATCAATCGGGTAGGGTAACAAATTAGTGATCGGGGGTTAAAATACTTACAACGAGGCAGAGCTTCATGTTTTAGGGGTATATTTGTCTATAATTTTCGCCTATAGAAGTTGAGAGTGAAAGAGAAATGAACGAATTTGAAATGTGCAGCCTCTGCTCAATTTATAGGTGAATTCGGAGGCTCTTACGCCCCACGACACCCCCTCCCCTTTCCATTCGCGGCCCGCAAAGGCACCCTAGCTACGGCTAGGGTTGCCGGGTGGCCCTATAGGCTCGACACTTGGCTCAACACAAGGCGAAACATGTGACCGGCAAGCAACAGGCCGTCACGCCCCGCGATCAGCCTACCCTCAAGGTGTCGCGGCCCGCGACAGGTGCTTTTTCATTGATTTTTCATTTTTTTATTAAAAATTAACGTTACATGGGTTAGGTTTTCCGATTACGGAACGTTTAAGGGTGTTTTTCGAGGGTTGTTATATCCTCCCCACCTTGTTTTAAATCTCGTCCTCGAGATTCACTGGAATAGGTGTGGATATTTCCTTTGCATTTCTGACTCCAGTTCCCATGTGTATTCTAATCCTCTCTTCGAATCCTATTTCACTTTGACCAGAACTAATCTCTTGTTTTTGAGAGTCTTGATCTTTCTATCTTCAATTTGAAGTGGTTTCTCTACAAAGGGTGGAAGAGGTTGAACATAGGGTGGAAGAACATGATAGAAAGAACCATAAGTTTCTTAAGGGTCTTGAGAAATTTATTATGGGAAAGAAGAGGGATCATTGAAGTCCTTTATTTTATTTATTTTGTATTTATTTAAATTAAGTCTCTCGGTGGACATTTCTTTTTAGTATCAGTCCCTGCGAGGACTTGTTTTTCTCTTTAGTCCCTGTGTGGACAATTTATTCAAAGACCCGTTTAGGGCAGTTCTGTAGTTTTTAGTACTATTAATAAAAATTTTCATTTGAAATTCATATATATGTATTTTCATTACTTCAACATGCAAACAATCATTTAAATTTTAATTGATCTGCCAAAGAAATTTTAAAAGATGTTCTTAAAGGTATAACCTAGCCAAAATATCAATGGCTATGATGGTATAACCCTCTTAAGACAATAAATCCTTGTTAACATCTAAAAACATGTTAACACTCCTAGCAATGTGACTTGAGAAACCACACCAACCTTCAAAGTACTTGGATTCTTTCAAGCCCTTACATAGCCTAAATGATCAATGTGAATCATGGCTAATAACATTGAATATGATGTCTATACCAAAACATTCATTTGAGGTGTTCTGCCTACGGGCCAATTTGTATTCGTGACAAAGATTGTTATATCCTATAACTTCTTGTCAAAAGGCGATGAACTATGTTCGACCCTTAAAACCTTCGATCTAAAAAGATCATAATCATATTTTAAATTGTCCTAGTGACAAGACCTTTTGTGCCATCTAAGTGTCCTTCGAGACGAGCCTTTGTGCTATATAAAATGTCTATACGACATTGACAGTTGTGACTTATGTCCCCTGTCTAATAAATATTAAGGATTATATCCTGTTTAAATGCCAATAATGGTTCATTTGTAACCTAGGCAAATTATAATCAAATAATTTCAAACATACTTTCTTATTGGCCTATATGGTTTATTTATACCATGGCTATCTAATCATCAAATACGATGATTCGTTACAAACTCAAGAAATCATTTTCTTGATTATAGCATTCAAATCATGGCTGGCTCTGATGAAGCTAATAGTCACCCAGTTGATGGGAAAAATGATACAAGGCTGAATGTTACTGGCGCCGAACTTCAAGCCATGATAAACACAACAGTTACTAAAGCTGTGAACGAGGTATTTAAAGAGTTAAGTGAGGCTCGATCGAAAACCCATTCTAAGTCCCTCTCGAAACCGCACACGTAAAAAAGGGATGAATCTCAACACTCATCCAATCAGAAGAGTGAATCCCAAAAGCAGATTGTGTTTAATAAGGCTCCTTGGTATAACAAGGGATGTACTTACAAATATTTTATCTCTTGTAAACCAAGATATTTTACTAGGGAAAAAGGAGCCATTGATTGTATGAAATGGCTGGATGAGATGGAGACAGTTGTTGATATCAGTGGGTGTGCCAAGGAGGACTTTGTAAAGTTTGTGTCTCAGTCCTTTAAAGGCGATGCCCTGACATGGTGGAAAGCCTTAGTGCAATCCACATGGAAAATCCCTTTGTATAACCTCACTTGGGTTAAATTTGTTGAAATTGTGAAAGACACTTACTGTCCACAGCATGAAGTGGAAAAGGTGGAGACTGATTTCCTCACCTTGGTTATGAAAGATCTGGATTGTAGATCCTATGTTACCAGTTTAACTCAATGTCACGACTCGTTCCATACCTGGTCACTCTAGAGCCTAAGCGTATTGGGCGCTTCATTGGTGGTTTAGCCCCTGAAATCAAGGGGAATGTCAAGGCCTCGAAGCCTACCACTTATAGATCAGCTGTAGATCTATCACTATCTCTTACTCTTGATGTTATAAGGAGTAAGTCAAGGAAGACCACTGAGGATGAAAAGACAAAGAGAGAGGATGATCAGTCCCACCAGTCAAACAAGAAGAAGAAGGGAAACTCTGGGTTTAAGAAGGATCAGTCTGGTAACAAGCCCAGGTGTAAGAACTGTGATAAAAGGCATTTTGGGAAATGCAATCTAGATCCACAAGCCAAGCCTTGTGGGATCTGTAAAAAGGAAGGGCACAAATCTTTGGAGTGCCAAAACTTGAAAGATGCAACCTGCTATGTTTGTAATGAAAAAGGGCACATTAAAACAAACTGCCCAAAGAACACCAAGAAGCCCGATGAGGCGAAAAAGACAAATGCTAGGGTGTTTCAGATGGACGCAAAGGAGGCGGTGAATGATGATAAAGTTATAACAGGTACCTTCCTCATTAATGATATTTATGCTAGAGTTTTATTTGATTCAGGTGCTGATAAGTCGTTTGTAGACCTTAAATTTAGTAAATTGCTGAATCTGCCTATTAAAACTCTAGACATTAAATATGAGGTAGAGCACGCTGATGGTACCTTAGAAACCGCTTCAACTCTTCTTGATGGATGCTTTATATCCATTAAGAATCACTCAATTTCGTTATCTCTATTTCCAATGAAATTGGCAGGGTTTGATGTAATTTCTGGCATGGATTGGTTGTCACGTAACCAAGCCCAAATTGCCTGCGATAAGAAACTAGTTAACATCAAAACCCCATCTGGTGAGTTGATCACCATTCATGGAGATACACACCATGGTTTGCCTGACAATGTATCTATACTCAAAGCATCCAAGTGTCTGAAAAGTGGACGTGTCATCTACATGGCACAGGTGACAGTAGATGATCCGAAACCCAAGTTAGAAGACATTCCAATCATTTCTGAGTATCCGGACGTCTTCCCTGATGAACTAACTGGATTACCTCCTAAGAGGCAAGTAGAGTTCAGGATTGATATCCTGCCAGGAGCAGCACCGATTGCATAAGCTCCTTACCGATTAGCACCAACAGAAATGAAAGAGCTGAGAACCCAATTGGATGACTTATTGGAAAAGGGTTTTATACAATCCAGCTCATCACCTTGGGGAGCACCCATACTGTTTGTAAAGAAGAAGGATGGTTCAATGCGTCTGTGCATTGATTACCGTGAGCTAAATAAAGTAACAATAATCAACCGTTATCCATTACCCAAGATTGACGATCTGTTTGATCAACTCCAAGGGGCAAGGTTCTTCTCGAAGATTGATTTAAGATCAGGGTATCATTAACTCAAAGTTAGAACTGAAGATGTACCTAAAACCGCATTCAGAACGAGATATGGTCACTATGAGTTCTTAGTGATGCCTTTTGGACTCACTAATGCACCTGCAGCTTTCATGGATCTCATGAATCGAATCTGCAAGCCGTACCTAGATAAGATTGTCATCGTCTTTATAGATGACATACTTATCTATTCTCGTAATCAAGCTGATCATGAGAAACACCTTCGATGCATCCTAGGATTGCTACAACGGGAGAAGTTTTACGCTAAATTATCTAAGTGCGAATTCTGGCTTCGCCAAGTCCAATTCCTTGGACATGTTGTAAGCGAGCGTGGTATCCAAGTGGATCCCGTTAAGATAGAAGCAATCATGAAATGGGAAGTACCTAAGACACCTACTGAGATTCGCAGCTTCTTGGGATTAGCATGTTATTACAGAAGATTCATTGAAAACTTCTCAAGGATAGCTGCACCGCTAACTACTCTGACCCGCAAAAATGTGAAGTTTGATTAGGGTCCTAAACAACAGGAGTCTTTTAAAACCCTCAAGAAAAAGTTGAGCAATGCTCCCGTGTTAACATTGCCTGAAGGCATAGAAGAGTTCGTTGTCTATTGTGATGCTTCGCACACCGGCATGGGCTGTGTGCTTATGCAGAGAGGCAAAGTGATTGCCTACGTATCACGACAACTAAAAGTGCACGAAAAGAATTACACGACCCATGATCTGGAATTCGGTGCCATTGTATTTGCACTTAAGTTATGGAGACATTACCTGTATGGAACTAAATATGTGATATACTCATATCACAAAAGTCTCCAACACTTGTTTAATAAAAAAGATCTCAATATGAAACAACGCCGTTGGATGGAAACTTTGAATGACTACGATTGTGAAATTCTCTACCATCTTGGCAAAGCGAATGTAGTCGCTAATGCTCTAAGCCAAAAAGAAAGCGTCAAACCTATACGGATTAATGCTAAGAGCATCGAACTCAAGAACAGTTTGAATGAAAGGCTGTTAGCTGCTAAAAAAGAAGCTGTATTAGAAACTAACCTTCCAGGCGAGAAATTAGTTGCAACTATTGATCAGTTGTCACCTGGCAATGATGGAATCCTCCGATTAAATGGTAGAATCTAGGTTCCTATCCATGGAGGACTTAGAGATATAGTCCTCCAAGAAGCTCATAATTCAAGATACTCAGTTCATCCTGGAGGTGACAAAATGTATCAAGATCTAAAGGCTAACTATTGGTGGATGGGTTTGAAGAAGTCCATAGCCGCACACGTAGCTAAATGTCTGACGTGTGCTCAGATTAAAGCCGAACATCAAAAGCCGTCAGGTTTGCTACAACAGTTAGAATTTCCCACATGGAAATGGAGACGGTAACCATGGATTTGATTACCAAGTTACCTAAAACAAGACATGGAAATGATACAATATGGGTCATAGTTGATAGACTGACGAAGTCAGCTCATTTCTTACCCATCAAGGAGACTCATAGCTCCGATAAGCTAGCTCAGTTATATGTGGACGAGATTGTATCTCTCCACGGAGTGCCAGTATCTATTGTATCCGATAGAGATATTAGATACACTTCTCATTTCTGGAAAAGTTTCCAACAATCTTTGGGCACTTGTTTGAATTTTAGTACTGCCTACCATCCTCAAACAAATTGGCAAAGTGAGCGTACAATTCAAACATTGGAAGACATGCCTCGCGCATGTGTCATTGATTTTTTTTTTTTTTTGGGAAACGGGGAAAACCCCGGGCAAACATTTATTAGAAAAAATAAAAGAATACAACAAAGAACTATACTAGATCCGGGATATAGGCCCAAGATCAAGTATAGCCCAACCAAAAATGGGCAAACTATACATAAAATACCACCTATGCCCAAATCTAAATCCTAATGGCCAACTAAGGCCCATCACAAAAATCCACACCCTAATACAAAAAATAATCGGAAGTAACATACAAGACCCAAAGAAATTTATCCAGGTAGCCCAAATCTTCAAGCCCACTTCACACTCTTCACGGCCCAGACCAGTTTCCGTCCATTTCCTCCAATTTATATCCAGATTATTACAACATCTCCTCCTATTTACATAGCTCCCATCTCTCCATCTTGAAGCCCTTTGAGCCCACTCATTCCACTTTGAATAAAACCAATTAAATCTGGCCCACTCCAGTATATTTCCCAATATATACACCCACTGAAATTTGATGGCCCAACCATACATCCATCCGGCCCAGTTACACAAATCACACTTAATAGCCCATAGCCATTTCAACCTCAACCAATCAGCCCATATAATTCTGCCCAGCTTGTAATTCCCAACTAACAAACCAAAAAAACAACTTATGCGACCAACAATTACTACACCGCCCAGACTTGGAAGCACTATTAGGATAACCATAATTCCCACAATTAACAGCACATCCACTCGCACCCAGTTCTTCTCACCGAAATGAAATAATAAACTGCACTCAATAGAGATACAAGCTGCCACCTTTATACCCTTGAAACAATCCCAAATCCATTTCAATCCAACCCAACTATTCTTTTTTAGATCATTCAAAATCCATTTTTCACATAACCATCCAAGGCCAATATAATATAAACCAAAAGTTATTCCCAGACAAACCACCCATTTCATATAACAAACCCAACAGCCTATCTTCATAATACTAAATCCATCCAAAGCCGAGCCAGTTGTCGCCCATTTCAACATATCAGCTGAATAGTATTGACATTTAACCTCAACAATATTTCTAATGGTCTTGCATATGATTTCAGCATTAACCATTCTTACTAAGGGCCAGCTAGACATATCAGCATCACATATTTTTAAAAACTCCCCAGACCAAGCTTCATAAATGTACAGTCCCAACTTAATCCATTTACTCATTATATCCAAGTTCCACTCAGTATATATCTCAAGTATCACACTTGGAATTCCTTTCTTTTCAAAAGCATCAACCATAACCTTGATCTGAATAATCCAGTATGCAAACACCACTGTGCCCCAATACTTCCACCAACACCATTTTCTACACCCGAATTCTTTCAGCTGCCAAACAGTATCCAGAATTCCAGTATTCCCATAATACCCTTCCCAAACATGAATTTTTAGACTTTCATAGTTTGAACTCATAAGTCTCAAAACTCTTTTAATCTGCACCATGACAGTGTCCAACCAAATTTTTAGCCACCTGAACATTCTAATCTTTATCATAACAGAATCCCTACAATTCCCCTGCCTCCACCACTCTATATTTCCAGCAATTAGCATTCTTTGCCTATAACTCCACCATACCCCAGCTATGCAACACCATTCAAACAACCTCTCATCATCAGTCATAGGCATCCGGCACATACAGGTGTTCATAATCTCAATTAAACACATCCACCAATATAAACTACAACACTCATTGACATAATCCGTAGTCTGCAGGTCATTTTTAAAGATAAACTCCCTACCTTTTGCCACCTTAATCAGCCTATAGTTCATTATGCTATGATTACTAATACCCCCAAACAATCTTTTTTCAATATCTTGATCACACCACAGGCCACCCATATTCCTACTCTCCCTTCTCATGAAAACCTCACCATCAAATCTTATCCCATCTTTATAATCCCAAAAATACCCACGCCCCCATCTAGTAACTTCAAATAAAACACCTCCATGGTAGACACCTATTATACTGCACCTACCCCTCAGCAGCATCATACAAATTTTATTCCCATAATACTCCTTCCACCTTTTATCTCCAATCCAGCCCAGTTTACCCCAAAACCCATAAAATCCAAATGGGTTAATAAAAACAAAAAACAAAGCTTTAAACCAAGAAAAAGGCTTAGAAAGAAACCAATAATGCTGGGATTGATTGCCATTGATCAGATCTATAAAAGTACAAAAAAAATTTGGGGTGGAAAATAATGTCCTAAACCCAATGGCAATCTCCATCCTTATATCTCCCTGGTGAGTGCCTCCCAATAGCACCATAAAACCTAATATCCCAAACACTAATGCTGAAGTGGTTAGAATGGTAAAGGTGCCCTTTAGACTAACCACAAACCAAGAAAATAGGCTCAAATTTCCTAACAAAAACAAACACAAATTAGAATGAAAAATTAAAGCAGTTCTAGGGTGCAAAGTATTGAGTGAGATGACCACCTTCCCCTAATTAAGTTCTCCTACAATAACAATAACAGTTACCGTACCAGCATTCAGGCTGCACCTTTCGAGGCTTTATATGGAAGAAAATGTTGAGCGCCTGTCTGTTGGGCAGAAGTTGGAGAAGCTCAATTATCAGGACCTAAGATAGTCCTTGAAACAACAGACAAGGTTGTCCAGATTCGTGATCGCCTAAAGGCTGCCAGATATAGGCAGAAAAGCTACGCAGATAAGAGGCGAAAACCTCTAAAGTTTGAGGTAGGAGACAAAGTCTTACTAAAGGTATCACCCTGGAAGGGTGTGATGCGTTTTGGTAAGAAGGGCAAGCTAAGCCCAAGGTACATCGGACCATTCGAGATCATTGAATGTGTCGGGAGTGTAGCTTATAAGCTAAACTTGCCTGAGGAGCTTGGTGGAATTCACAATGTGTTCAACGTCTGTAACTTAAAGAAGTGTCTAGCTGATGAATCGCTAGCAATGTCTCATAAAGACGTACAGATTGATGAAAGCCTGAGGTTTGTTGGAAGACCTTTATCAATCGAAGATCGACAGGTTAAAAGCTCCAAAGGAAGCATGTATTGATTGTGAAAGTTAAATGGGATGCCCGTAAAGGCCCTGAATATACATGGGAGGTCGAGTCCACTATGCGACAAAAGTACCCTCACTTATTTTAGTAATCTCGGGGTCGAGATTTCTTTTAAGGGGGTGAGGATGTAACACCTCGTAAAATCATGTCCAATTATATAAAGACACGTGTCCTAAACCCTAAACTTGACAAACTTTGAAAAGATGTATGTGGAGGGACTAAAAGTGTCAACATGCTAATTTATGCCTCTGAGTGACCTTTTACCAAAACCCGAGGCTTTATAATGTTAAAACATGCTCTCGGAAATGATTGATATTGAATATAAAAGTCGAGGGGTCAAATATGAAAAGTTTCAAAATTTAGTTCTCTGATCAATCGCTTACGGACCGTAAAGGTTCAGGCTTATGATCCGTAAGGACTGTATCTGGGCGAAATATTTTAAATCGGTTACAGACCGTATGGGGTTCTTGCTTACAGTCCGTAAAGCCTGTATCTGGGTAGAAATTTTTGGACAGCTGCAAGTTTCTTCCTTAAACCGCCCTTTACTCTCATAATTCGAAACCTGGAGCATTTTGATGGTTTTTAAAACCACCAAGGACACCTGTGATGATCTCTAGACACCCCTTAACACCTGGCTTAATCCTTGATCATCCTCCTCAACTATAAATAGGAGCTCTTGGTGCCTCATTTTCCTTGCTCATTCAAATTCAATCTTTCTCTCTATCTCTGAGGTTCCTGATCAAAAGGAAGATCCCTCTAGCTTAAAGTTCGAGCTAGGACCCTTTGTAAGTGTCCTTAGCCACTCTAGTTCGGTTTTTATACGTTTAAAGACCGAAAGTCAAAGTTGCCGCAAAATGGCTTTGACCTTCGGTTTAGACCTAAATGGTCCAGTCATTGTTTGAGGCGAATATGGCTACGTGATCGTAATTAGGTAGGTGTTAATCCCTCAAAAGGGCACCTCCTAATTATCACGTTTACTTAGTTAATTATCGGGTCAAAGTATCTTAATAAAAAGTCAAACTAGTCAACTTTTTGAATAAAAATCAAATCTGATAATGTAGAGGTTATAAATCATATTTTGTCACTTAAATAACTTGGTAAATATTATTAAAACATGTCTAAACATGTTCAACCCGTCAATTCTAAGTTTAAGCTCGATTCGCAACCAAAAGTCGCAAAAGCTTGACTTTTGCTTTGACTTTCAGTTCTGACCCGATTAAGCTTAATTCCATTATGTTTTAAGATTTCATTGTGACCATTTAATGTTGTAGTATAACCCTCTGAGGTTATGTTACCTGGTCACTTATTATTCTGAATTATATGCATGTTTTCGTTATTATGCTTATTGTTGATAATTATGCCCTTATGGTCTAAAAATAGGATTTTTAAAACATGCAAATGGATTAGGTACTGATTAGTAAACATATTTAAAATGTTTTGACACTTACATTCTAGTCTTAAACTGATGTTATGCAAAAGATCGTAAATTAAGCTTTTATAAAGACTAAAATACCCTTTGGTGTATAAATCATGTTTAAAACATAAATTTGACTCAAAACTCATTACCTACTGTTGTGATATTATTTTTAGGGATTTTTGGAATATTGGGTCAGATTATACACTGACCTTATTATTGAGTTCTTGTATAAAGCTCATAATTGACGATAATGCTTTTTTTGTGAATAAAATGAGTTTTACATATAATTTACATGCAAAACTTTTGGCTACTGATCTAACATGAAAAATAAAATATTTTGACCATTCAAGACTGGTCAAAATCTCAGAATCACTTAAACTTTTCAATTATCGTCAAATATCGACTTTTACGCTAATTATGTGCATAGTATGGTTTAAAACCATATTTAGCACCCAAGACTTATTACCTACTGACTTTATAAAAGATTTTAAATATTTTTACAGTAGGTATAAGTCATGAACTCAGAATTCCAATTATGTCCTTAAAAACATATGTGAAATGACCAAAATGCCCTTTTAAGGCATAGTTTGGCCATAAATGGTAAACCACACATATGTATGATATCTTACTGATATAACATCATATAATAAATATTTTTACAGAATGTTTTTGACCAGAACATCAGTTTACTTATAAACCCCTTTTATAAATCCTAAAATGACCAAAACATCCTTATAAGGCTTAATTCGGTTTTAAATTCTTTTTAGGCATATATGTTGACATCCTAATGATGTCTTAACATATTTTAAGCATAATAATATATGGAACTTGTATATGGTTCATTCGGTTACCCGTTATGCTTTTACGCGTTCGGTTCGGTTTATGTAACTAATTTTGCATAAATTAGCCGAAACGGGTTTAACCTTGTCATTCAAACTTCAAAATCCAGAATGTATTTAGTTTACCCATATTATACAAGTATTCATACTTGTTCGGTCTAAATTCCGTTCCATTCTGGTCTCCGCTTAATCTAGTGTTTCGAACCGTAAAGTATCCTTAAAACTAACCGGTCTAAGTCTTTGACTTAAATAAGACCCGTTAGTATCCTAATAGGTTAATAAAACCTTCCTTACAGATTAAGTAGCCTCAGTAGAAGATACGTGCATAAAGCCTTAGGAATATACGGCTGAGTAGCAATCCTTGCATAATTAACTCAGGTAAATACTTTTAACTTATTTTCCCTTATACGGGCTTGGGATACGGTAAATTATTACCGCTTGGTCGGGTATGGGATCATTTAGTCAGATTATGATTAATAAATACGCATAACCCTTTTTAATTTGTTTTGTTTGATAACATAAACATTGGGGGTTAACGACCGTGTCTTTGATATCCTTGGCTCATTTAAATTATTAATGGCCACGACCTATGCACGGGATGTAGGCATACACCCGACAGATGCAAATTCTAAATAATAAATAACCCACATGTTGGGGATAACTCATTTGTGGGTTTTATAAGTGGTGAGTAAGTTAATCATGACCGGCTTCCAAACCGGCCCCAATTGTATGACAAACATGTAAATCTGTATACAAGATTTTAAATAAAATTGTCCCAAGTTATAAAAGATTTTGTGCCTTGTGTGCCTAAATCAATTTTCATAAATATTTTCAAATGAGTCAGTTAATTGTATTTACCAGTGAAAACAGACGTATTTTCCAAAGACTAAGTGACAGGTACCTCTCGAAACTAGGCTGGAGCTACTTGGCATATATTAAGAGGATCTTGCAAATCCCTAGATGCCTGAAGTCTGTTAAACTCAGTTTTATGTATTTGTTTTTATGGTCCGCCTGTAGATCTCTATTACAATCCATCTGTATATTCTTTCGTTTGAACTTTGAACATTATGGGTTGTAATAGTATTTAACTTCCAAGCCTTCCGCTGTGCTATAATTGTGTTTAATTGTCTATGATGATATCAACTACGTCACGATACTCCCCACTGGGCCCATCGGAAATATGTGAAAATATCGGGGTGTGACACTTTCCATGGAGAAACTTTTAACAGTACCTTGTCTCCAACTTGAAATTCCAACGGTTTTCGTCTGTTATCAGCATAGCTCTTTTGACGATCTCGTGCTGCTTTCATTCTTTCCTTGACTTGAATAATTTTGTCTGTTGTCTCTTGCACAATATCGGGTCCTGATAGTTTCTTTTCTCCAATCTCTGCCCAACAGACTGGAGTTCGGCATTTTCATCTATAGAGGGCTTCAAACGGAGCAGCATTGATGCTGGTATGATAGCTGTTGTTGTAGGAAAATTCTATTAATGGTAAATGATTGTCCCAATTTCCTCCAAAATCAATTACACAGGCTATAAGCATATCTTCCATCGTTTAGATTGTCCTTTCACTTTGTCCGTCCGTTTAAGGGTGATAAGCGGTGCTTAGATTTAGTCTAGTTCACATTGCTTTTTGAAAACTTGTCCAAAAGTGAGAAGTAAAATGGCTGTCTCTGTTAGACACAATAGATAAAGAAATTCCATGCAATGAAACTATTTCATTTACATATAACTTGGCTAACTGTTCCATACTGAAAGTTTCCTTCATTTGTAAGAAATGAGCAGATTTGGTTAATCTGTCTACAATCACCCAGATTGTATCATTACCTTTCCGTGTCTTGGGTAATTTGGTAACAAAGTCCATTGTTATCAATTCCCATTTCCAAATTGGCATTTCCAATTGATGTAGTAACCCTGAAGGTTTCTGATGTTCAGCATTAACCTGGGAAAAGGTTAAACATTTAGCAACGTAAATTGCTATATCCTTTTTCATTCCTATCCACCAGAAATTCTTTCTTAAGTCTTGATTCATTTTGTCACTACCGGGATGTATCGTATACTTATACTTATGGGCTTCTTCTAAAATTTGGTTTCGTAGGTTCCCTTGGATAGGTATCCAGATTCTTTTCTTATGGAATCTCCAAATTCCATCTGCACCTTTTTCTAATTCCTTAATCATTCCTTTCAAGTCTTCAGCATCATCCTTGATTGTCATTTCCTGTATCTGTTTCACTTATTCATTTAAATCTATCCGCAGGTTTAGTCTAGGAGAGCGTACTCTTTTTGGCTTTTCATGA
>JARYGA010052067.1:0-18273 GCA_030545235.1 Helianthus tuberosus | reverse complement strand
ACATTGTATCGGCCCAATGAGATTGTTTCATCTTTGAAGTTGTCGGCTCATATGATCAGAAGTTGAAATGTGTTTGTTTTGCATGTGATCACATTGCTTGAATATTGATCGGCCCAATCAGTTTTTTAAGTGTTTGGTATTTTTGTTTGAAAAGTGATCTAGTTTGAATTTGATATTTCATCTTAAGGGATTGTCTTGATAAATGTGTTTCCGAATCATGGATATAAATTTCTTTAATATGAATAGTGAAACACTAAATAGAATAAATGTATTAACGAAAGAGTTTGACTCGTTTTCAGGTTGTCCAGGAGAAAGTACAAAGACTATAATTGAGAGGTATAGCCATCTTGTTCGCTCAATGTCTGAGAAGGGTATTCAGAAAAGTCCAAATGAATGGGTTGAAAGATTGGCCAATGCCATACCTCAACAAGAGTGGGGTACATATCTTTTGGATTTAAAAAGAACTGGAGAATACTCTAGATTGACAATTTGTGAATTCATTGAGAAACTTAAAGAACAGATGGAGAGAAATGCGGAGAAGAAGAAAAGTCAAAGTGGAAAATCAATATTAAAGAAGAGAAAGAGTAAAGGTGTCCAAGTGGGAGAGGAACAGACTGAAGAGATTTCAGTTATGAAGGATGAAAAGAAATCTGCTGATAAACAGATTCTTGTTTTGAAGGAAATTTGTGAGAAGCTGAAATCTAAAAATGACAAACTGTTATATGATTTGAACAGTTTGACATTAGAAAACAAGATTTTGAAAGAGAAAGAAAAAGATTTTGAAAGCAAAAAGAAATCTTCAGAAGATGAAGATTTCTGGATAAAACTTGAGAACAAAAATTTGAAAGCAAATGAAACAAAATTTCAAGAACAGTTAAAAGTTTTGGAAAATGAAAAATCTGTTCTTGAAGACATTAAAATTGAAAACGAAAAAACAATCAAGTCTCATCTTGAACGAATATCTCAGTTTGAAAATGAAGCTGAGAATTCAAGGAACAAAATTGATGAGCTCGAAAAGAAATTGAAAGGTTTTGTGACTTCATCTGTGTTCCCCTGTCCAAAACCAATCAATTCTGTTCCAATAAGTGACAATGTCCCAAACTTTGACAAAGTCAAGGTTGAAGATTGTGATGAGAAAACTGATGATGATAATGAGGAGTTTTATTCAGCAGACGAGTTTGAGTCAGAGTCTGATGCTGAAAATGAGAAAAAGAAAATATTTTTGAAATTAAAAGAAAAATTTCAAGAAACTGTTTTACATTCTACTGAAAAAGGTGAATGCTCTACGCAAAAACCTGTAAAGAAGAATGGGGAACAAAAACAAAAAGATAAAAAATCGAAAAATGTTCAAAAAGAAAATAAAAGCTCATCAGTTCAATCATCCAATCGTGATAAAAAATCACAAAAAGTAGATAATCAAAACTCAAAAATTGTAGGTAATAAGTGGTGCAGGTTTGACCACAGTGCTTCAAAGCCAAATTCAGCTTTCAGGAGGAGTGATGATTACCACAAAGCCAGACAATGCTATGATCTGAATGCTTGGACTGAAAGTGGTGATTGGTATGATAATAGAGTGTGTTATTCTTGTGGTGTTCAAGGACACATTGCTGTTAACTGCCAGAATTGGAGTTATGAGACGAGAAGATGTTATAATTGCCAAATCAGAGGACACATTGCTAGAGATTGCCCAATGAGATCAAAGGGAAGATTGAGGGATGAATCTCAGAAAATGGCAAAGAAGAAACCAGTCAAAGTCGAAGCAAAGCCCAAAGAACAGAAGGTTCAAGAACCTAAATTTCAAGAACCTAAAGTTCAAGAAAAGAAAGTGAAGCTTTCTCAGGGGCAAAATGACAGACTGAGGAAGAAGGCCAGAGAGTATCTGGAGAGGATTTTGTCCTCGGATACAACTGGTAAAACAGATAAAAGTTCTGATAAATCGTCTTGCTCGCCAAAGAATGACAAATCAAGCAAAACGAATTCATTAGATACAAATCTGAGGACAGAGGAGAGAGTAAAGAAAAAGAAAGAGAAGACAGTTACTCAAGAGATTAACAAATCTGGTGATGAATTTGTTTCTCCGGAAACAAAGGAGCCAGTTGTTGGCGATGAATCTGGCTCATCAAAGTCAGACAAGCCACATTCAGGCAATGAATCTGGTATGGGAAAACCAGAAGAGCCATTTGTTGAGGTAAAAGTTGAGAATTCTGGTCTAACAATGGATGATGCAAATTTTCCACAATTGTTGAACAAGAATTCAAAATCACCCAAGGACCGTCAGGCTTGGGTGAATCTGTTTAAATGAAAAACCTGACTTGCCGGAGTTCCCAGGTTGGTAAGCGTGGAACAGGAATCGGCACATTTCTTGAGAAATTCACGAAAGTGATATTTCGTCTTACAAGTGGTAAATCAAGGACATTAAGTTGTACTTGATTTTCTACAAGTGATGTTTGTGAATTGATCTTAAAAATGTTAGTTTTTACAAGTGGTTAAAGAAAACAAGGTGATGAAAGATCCCCATGATTGAGAAATGACTCACAAAACTTATTTTCGGGAAAAACCATTTTGATTAAAACAAACTTAAGTGTTTTGAAATCACTATGGGAAAAAGTTTTGTTGTCAGGGGGAGTTCTGATTGTTTAAGCCAAGTGAATGGAGAATTGAAGTGATTCTCATCATGTTTTCATATTTCTTTGTACAGTTGATTTTCAAATTTTCTCAGAAAATCAAAATTGAGACATATTTTGATTTTAGGGGGAGTAAAAATTTTTAAAAAATTAAAAAATTTGAAAATTTGAAAAGTAAAAAACATTGAAAAATGCAAAAAAAGAGTTTTGTTGTGAAAAAGAGGAAATGATAGTAGATCAGTTGGACTGTCACAGCATGCTAAAGAAATGGAGAGATAAAATGTGATAAGCGATCTCACTAAAGATGTGACGATAGGCTCAGCTAGACTAGTAGATTTGCGATAACGATACAAGCTTAAATGAAAAAGCCTAGTTCTAGTGGGAAACATGGTCAAAAGCATAGTACTTAGTTTTGTCCTTCTTGATTGTGTGCCTACTCAGTAATCGCTGATTGTCGAAAGACATAAAACTGGTTAAGTTTGTGAACTTTCACAACTTTGCTGAAAAGTCGCTGTGATTGTGCATTTTATTTTGCAAAGATTTAAACTTGTTTTATTTCTTTATTTTGTTTAAGCATTGGACATCCTCTGCGTATACGTGAGTATCGACCTGGATGTTATTGCCTAAACGTTCTGCTTTATTTTCTTTGGTGTTTCGTTTAAGCTTTGGACCTCCTCTGCGTATACGGAAGTATCGACCTGGTGGTTAAAGCCTAAACAACTTCAACTTGTTTTATTTTTCTTATTTTGTTTAAACATTGGACTTTCTCTGCGTATACGGAAGTATCGACCTGATTGTTAATGTTTAAACATTCTGCTTTGTTTTCGCACAAATCACAGTTGATAAAAGTTTAAAGGCGTTACTTGAGTTAGTGTATTGCATGATGAGGGGATATGCTGAGATCGTGGGGTCCATAAGAATTTAGTGCTATCTTAATATACCTTAACGTATTGGTAAGCATTTTGAAAGTTTTTAGATTGAGTTTAAGTGGATAACAATATCGTCAATCTATGTGAATCGTTTAGAACTTAAAATGAAATGAAGCTTAATGGTGTTGGTGATTTGTCTCATAAACTGATATGATCCTCTTACGCAAACTCACAAAAATATTGTTTGTAAATATTTCTTTACTGCATTTCATTTAAATTCAAAAATTCCAAAAAGATTTTCAGAATGTTTTAGCATATATTTTGAAAAATTCAAAAAGATTTTCGACAACTGATGTTGGAGAGCTGATTTTCAAAATTCCGAGTGCTGAACATGATGAACAGGTTTGGGAGTGAGTGAGTGCTTAAATGAAGAAATTCTGATTTTGAGAAAGAAAGTTAGATTAGTTAATCAAGGTCATTAATTTGAACTTGATATAACTATTTCTAGTAAGTTTTTCTTATTGATTTAAGTAAAAACTTATGTTTTTGGTGAGAAAATATGTGCAGAAGATGAGCTGATCAGAGATAAAGCCAGGGATTGATCTCAAGGTGATAGCTAATTCCAGACAGTGATCCCATCATGATGAGAGGGGGAGTCTGACGAGGTTAGAGCCAAAGAGAAGATCCTGGTATATGCTAAGAAAGAAAAGAGACTGATAAAGACTGAAGATGCGAAGACTCGACACTTAAGACTCGTCAACATCTGAGGGGGAGTCTGTTGGTTCACACATCTGTCGTCTTCGTCTTATATCGAGTCTCGGGTTCGTTGCAGAATTGAACTAGAGTGATGTCATCATTCTTGATGATGACATCATAAGAGTGACATCATCATTACATCATGGAACTAGAAGACAAAATAGAATTACTTGAAATATGAAATTGGAGGCTGTTTGTTTGAGACATAGTTGACCGTTTGAAAGAATGTCCTGACCGTTTGAGAGGGTCACCGTTTGAAGGAGCTGTCCGTTTGAAGGGTGTTTTGCCACTTTCAAACGGAAGGGTCCTCCTCTATAAATACCCTTCAAACGTTCATCATTTTTAATTTTCTGATTTCCGACGGCGAAGCCCTGTCGAAGTGTCTCTGTACTGTAAATCTGTTCAAGATTAATAAACAAGACATTTATTAGTGAATACAAGCTAAACAAAGACCGAATCAATGAATTCCGCCTTTGATTCTGTCTGAGCACTCTTCTGATCGACTCGTTAGGTCGTTTCACGATCCTACACGTTGGAAACTGAAATTTTTGGAAGTTTTGCAAAATTAGTTCAAACATTGAAAACCCACAAGTCATCCGATCTGATTGTCGTTCGATCGGATGGCAATCCGATCGGAGGGCAATCTGTTCAACGACCTGCTCGTTTGAAAACTTGTAAAAATTCGTTAAGTTTAGAAAGTTTTGCTTTTGAACCGAGACGGTATGACTACGTGTCAAACAACGGAAACCTCATCGAGCCCAAGTCCTCCGATCGGACGGGAATCACCCCATCCGATCAGTTAACTGTTCTTGACGGAACTTCATGTTCAACCCGTTAAGTTGGTCATCTCGTCGATTGAAATCAATTCTCAAACCGGCACTTTACTAAAGTATGAGTAGAAGGCCTGAACGAAGTCAGATTCTATCGGTTTTTGAGTGAAAAGTTAAGAACATTGAAGAAAAGTGGAAATCAGTTGAAAAATGTTTAGATTGTGATGAAATCAGTGTTTAAACATGTCAAAATCTCTTAGATCTGAGTTGTTCTTGGTGGAATGAGGTCACACTTTGAAGTTCATGAGAACCCATGGTGACATCATCCTAGAACAACCCAAATCATCCGATTTCATGGTGAAAAGTTAAGATCTAATGGTGGAAATGATGAGGAAATGTGTGTAGATGATAGATGTACAAGATTTGAGATGAAAACTTACAAGAAGCACGAGAAATCGAGAGAAAATAGGCCAAGAGCGTGCTAATCGGAGGAGAGAGTTGTCACATCATAAACAGTGATGTGACAGGTGGTATTTATAGGTGAGAGGAGAGTGAGGCGGTGTAAGTGATTCGATCAAAGGGCCTTCCGATCGGATGGCCATCCGATCGGATGGTCATCCGGACGGATGACCATTCGATCGAATGGTCCTTCGATCAGATGGTTCGAGTGATTGGTTTCCGACTTTTCGTTTCGTGCGTTGAACGTTGCGATGCGTTTAAGCGAGTGTCGAATAAACGATGTGATAGGTTTAAATAATAGTTACACAAATAACATAACTAACATACAACAACATAAATAAACTTGCGTTTCCAGTTCGCGATGAGATTGCGTTGCGATTGCGTTTGCGATTAACAACTCAACATATAATAAACATGCACAAGTAACACATAATAACACACACACACGTAAAACAATATCCAGAACATGCGATTCAAGTTGCGATGCGATAGCGATGGAATAGTGTTAAGTAGATTAGCGATAAACTGTGGTTATTATAGACACTCCACATGATACAACTAAAGTAATCATAAATTAAAGTATCGATTAGCGAGGTTCGAAAGTACAAGTAATAATTAAGCAAGGAATGACAGATCGAATTAGCAATCTTTTCTTCCTTTGACTTTGACTTGGACTTGTACTTTGACTTCAAAGATGCGGGTTGTTACACTTCTAAATGAAATTTATGCTGGATTGCTTCATTGCACAACCACAAAAGAGTTGTGGGATGCACCCAGAGAGAAATTTGATGGAACTTCTAAGGCTTTTTGTAACAACTCTCACCAAAAGTCCTATCTTTATTTTATTTTGTTCAATAGGAAACCCTAATTAAGACCCCGAAGAAATATTACATGACCCCTAGAATTTTTAGAACAATAGAAATCAGGATCAGGGCCCCTAAAACTCAGGGGGGGTATTCCCCATTGACGATTATCATCACAGTTTGTTGTCGAAATCGAATTTTAACAAACCGTCGACTCACCCAGGCTAGTTAGACACGGAGCTACCCTATGCTAGAAGGGGTCCCCTCGCGCCACGCGACAGGCCCTCGCGCCACCCGAGGGAGACGTTTTTTCAGTATAAATTCAGGGCTTTGGCACTTAGATTTTGGCGTTGGTTCGACGTTAAAATTCAATTCGTACAATGAGATATCGTATGTTTACTCCAAAAACACACACAAGCACGAAATTCTGTCGCGATAACAGGTTAATAACTCGATCACTGCTACGATACAATGTCCGATCGATTGAAACCAATCCGATGGATGTTTAAGTGCTGCCTAAACTCGGGCTATACTTTGTAATTCGTTGTGAATCCGATGGATGTTTGAGTGCTGCCCGAACTCGGGCTATGCTTTGTCATTCGTCGTGAATTCAATGGATGTTTAAGTACTGCACTTTGTCATTCGTCGTGAGGGTTTTGATTTCGTGAGCTTATCGTAAATGTTGTATTAAGTTCCTAACCTAGTTTCGTATGCACTGTCATTTAAATTAGGTTACAAGGCTAAATCAGTAGGCTAAACTCTGCCTGTCTAAACCTGCAATGTGAGTCATTATCTTTTTATCAAAGTTGTTTTACAATACCTCAAATTATTTTCAAACGTTACAATTACAGGGATTAAGTCGTGGTTATCTTGAGTCACTGGCTAGTGAGGTATTGTGCACATTACTAATTTCTCACGGTTAGGTTCATCAACCTAACAGTGATAATCATCACTACTTGGGTGAAAGGACCCAATAGTGGTATGATCATCGTCACCAGGGTGTGACACGACGCCAGATAAAAATAAGATAGTAGCCATTGTAATCGCTCTTATGTTGTAAATTATAACTATGTGTCATTTTATATAACTTGAGTGACTCGCCAGTATTTCCCCGCTGATAAAATATTTTTAAAACATGTTTCAGGTGACCTACTGTGACTCAAGGAAAAGTGCTACAGAGAACTAATCAAGCTTGAGGTGGTGGCTCAGTTAAATAAATAAACATGTTTTGTAAATCAGGGAATTTCCTCGTGAAATTCCTCTATTGTAAATTACGGGGTTCATCCCAAATTATGAAATAAAATAATTGGGCATTTTCAAGTTTTAAAAGATCCTGTTAAAATTCCGCTGCCAAAATAATAATAACCACGGGTTTCTGTCCCGCGGCTCCAGAACCGGGTAAAACCGGGCCGGGGGCCGTGACAGAAAAAGGTGGTATCAGAGCCACTGATTTAAGCCAATTAAGTATTTAGAAATACTTAATTTTTCTGATTTCCGTTCTGTGATTATGTGAAAATTTATTTATTACATTTTAACTTATAGTTTTTGTGTGTTTCTTCATATATGCTAACAACATGAATGAACTATCCGAAGCACTTCAAAACTTTACTATCCATACCACAGATATGGATACCACCGATACCTTCACTGACTACCAAGCTGATACTGAAGAGCCAATGATATTCCAAGCCCAACCTCAGGAGAAACCAAAACCGAAAAAGAGAAGAAGACTCGTCGGCTGGAGGCGTGTGCGTAGGAAGAAACCAGCGACACGAAAAGTTATAAAGACTGAGGATCCGAAGGATAAAGGCAAAGGAATAGAGATTGGAGAAAGTTCCAGGCAAGACCAGGAAATGCCATCATGGGAGGAGTTGGATCATAAACTGGCACTTAGTGACCTCATCGGACCTGCCGATGAAAACCTCTTCAATTACCCAGTTGAAGCACAACTTCCAGTTAATCTGGAACCTGCTATTCCAGATCCTATTATCCACCCCCGACCTCTACCAGCAGAGCTAGAAGAATGGTGGACAACTGACTGGCAATTTTAGAATCTTTTAAATAACCCTAATACCTTTTCCCCCAATTTGACCCCGAGCCTCCACTACACCCACCTATGAGCTCAGAAAACTTGGCTGAACTCCGCCACTATGGCGAGGAACTGGTGGACGCCGGAAATAGAATCCAAGATGTGGGAGAGAGGATATCATGGAAATACGACGAGAGGGAACGTCGTTTCTGAGATGCCAGCTGACAGGGATGGTGTGACTGTGTGGTTGTGGTTGTATAATAACAAAATAACAATAATGGTAATAAAAATGTAATCCTGTAAAATAACTTAAAAATAAAACTCTTGTAAAATAACGGGTGTGTACGGACGCATAGTAATATATAAAATATGGAAGTCGAAAAATCGACAATTTTGGCTATACGTGTGACGTGTTTTTGTGCAATTGTTTTGCATTTAGTCATTATTTATTTTATGCTAATAACTTATATATATTAATTACCAGATGGAACACGCTGGTAATGAACAAGTTAACGAGGGTAACCAATCCGTGCAAAACCATGAAGATCAATTTCTGAATAGACAAGATATAGAGAATATCATTGCCCAGGGAATAGCCAATGCTATTCCAGCAATCCTTGCTGCTGCTCGGAATCCAGTTGAACCTCAACCGACTATTCATAGCAAACGTACTGATGAAGACAACTTCAGTAATAGCGTAAATGGAGGCGGCAACATTAATAATAATGATAATGATGTATTGCAAGCTCCAATTCTTAAGAGAATGAAAGCTGCAACGCCTGGTTGCACTTACAAGGAATTTCTTGCCTGTAAACCTATTGAATTTGCAGGCAACGAAGGGGCGACTGCTGCACTGTGTTGGTTGGAGAAAACCGAGGCAGTGATTAAAATAAGTAAATGTGCCGAGGAAGACAAGGTCATGTACGCGTCGCATCTTTTTAAAGAAGGGGCGCTAGAATGGTGGAATACGGTACTACAAGCCAAGGGAAGCGATGTGGCCTATGCCATGAAATGGGAAGAATTTAAAAGTCTAGTGGAAAGAAAATTTTGCCCAGAGTATGAAAAAGAACAAATGGCAAATAAATTCCTGAACCACCGAATGGTGGATGTAGACTGTCGAGGGTATACTTCGACATTCTTCGAGTATGCTAGAGTTGTACCAACCCTGGCTTCGCCAGAACCAGTACTTATTTCCTGCTATATTTGGGGTTTGATTGGCAAAATCCGTGATATCGTTAAAGTTGCGAGACCTCACACAATTGACGATGCAGTGGAGTTAGCCAACACTTTGACGGACGGACCGGTACGCACACGAGAAGAAACTCGAAAGAAGGAAGTGGCCCAAAAGATTACCCAAGGATTCCGTGTGGGTAATAATAGTAATTTCAAGAAAAAGGGCACCAGGCAATCTTCCACTGTTCCATTTTGCAGTACCTGTAAAAGAAAGCATTTTGGAAGATGCAAAGGGTATTGCAATTTCTGCAAAATTCCAGGGCATCAAGAAGATGATTGCAGGAGGAAGAAATCAACAATCTGCTTCAACTGTGGAGAAGCTGGCCATTTTAGACCAGACTGCCCCAAATTGGTCAAACCCGCTGACAATAAAGCCAAACCTGTAGAAGGAACTACCAAAAAGAACGCAAGAGCCTTCCAACTGACTACTCAGGAAGCAGAACTAATCCTTGATGTGATAGCTGGTACGTTCCTAGTTCACGACGTTTATGCGAAAGTATTATTTGACTCTGGTGCAAACCAAAGTTTTATAAATACTTCATTCTGCCAAGCTCTTAACCTACCCTTAACCAACCTTAGACAAATTTTTACGGTAGAAACGGCAGATGGGAATTCTGTTAACATAGATAAGGTTTTGCAAAAAGGAAAAATAGAACTTTTAGGCCATAAATTTTCTGCAAACCTATTACCTATGAATTTAGCTGGATTCGATGTCGTACTAGGAATGGATTGGTTAGTAGCCAACCATGCTCAAATCCTTTGTGATAAGAACTCCATAGAAATTCGTGCACCCACAGGAGAAGTAATTGTGATTACTGGGGATAAGCCGCGTAAACCAATGAAGTTCATTTCAGTAATGAAAGTTGCTAGTTATGAACGAAAACAAGGAATAGTGTATATGATTTCAGTAATCATTAGAATTAAGGGTAAGGAACTTAAGGAAATTCCTGTAGTATCAGAATACTTGGATGTATTTCCAGAAGAATTACCTGGAGTACCACCCGATAGGGAAGTGGAATTTAGAATTCATCTAATTCCAGGAACTACACCAATAGCAAAGGCACCCTACCGATTAGCACCCACCGAAAAGTTAGAACTGAAAAAGCAATTAGATGAGTTGCTAAGTAAAGGATTTATACAACCTAGTTCATCCCCGTAGGGAGCTCCAGTGTTGTTTGTGAAGAAGAAAGATGGTTCGATGCGAATGTGTATCGATTATAGGGAATTAAATAAGGTTACAATTAAGAATCGATACCCATTACCTAGGATTGATGATCTCTTTGATCAACTCCAGGGAGCTAGATATTTTTCTAAGATAGATTTACGCTTCGGATATCATCAGTTAAAGGTACAAGAAGAAGACATACCCAAAACTGCTTTCAGAACTAGGTATGGTCACTATGAGTTTACAGCCATGCCCTTTGGACTAACAAATGCTCCTGCAGCATTTATGGACATGATGAATATGATCTGTAAACCATATTTGGATAAATTCGTAATTGTCTTCATCGACGATATACTTATTTATTCCAAGAGTCAGGATGAACATTGTGAGCATTTACATGCACTCTTAACTTTGTTAAGAAAAGAGAAACTTTACGCTAAATTCTCGAAGTGTGAATTTTGGCTACAGAAAGTGCAATTCTTAGGTCATATGGTGAATCACGAAGGTATTCACGTAGATCCCTCCAAGATAGAAGCAATCACCAAATGGAAGGTCCCGCAATCAGTTACAGAAGTTAGAAGTTTTCTAGGATCAGCTGGGTACTATAGGCGCTTTATTAAGGATTTTTCCAAGGTAGATGTGCCATTAACTAAGCTAACCTGTAAAACAGTTAAGTTTGAATGGGGACCTAGGCAAGAAGAGGCTTTTATGATTTTAAAACAAAGGTTAACAAACACCCCAATCCTTTCCTTACTAGAAGGGACAGAAGATTTTGAAGTATATTGTGATGCTTCTAAACTAGGATTAGGATGTGTGCTAATGCAACGCAAGAAGGTAATTGCATACGCTTCAAGGCAATTGAAAAATCACGAGGAAAATTATACGACACATGACTTAGAATTAGGGTCGATAATTTTTGCCCTTAAGATTTGGAGACACTATCTGTATGGAAGTAAGTTTACTGTTTATACAGATCATAAGAGTTTAAGATACATATTTGGGCAAAAAGAATTGAACATGAGGCAAAGAAGATGGATGGAAATTTTGAGTGATTACGACTGTGATATCCAATATCACGAAGGAAAAGCAAACGTAGTTGCAGATGCTTTAAGTCGTAAGTATCACGAAAAGCAAAAGCGAGTTCGTGCTCGTAGATTAAGTTTACAATTAGACTTAATGGAACAACTGAAAAACATTCAGGAAACAGCAATCAAGGATGATGCTGAAGGAATGAAAGGAAGAATAAAGGAATTAGAGCAAGGAGCTGATGGAATTTGGAGATTCCACAAGAAGAGGATTTGGGTACCTAAGCAAGGAGATTTAAGAAATAAGATTTTAGAGGAAGCCCATAAATCTAGGTATACCATGCATCCTGGAAATAATAAAATGTACCAAGATTTAAGAAACAATTTTTGGTGGATAGAAATGAAAAAGGATATAGCTAGATATGTATCTAAGTGTCTAACTTGTTTACAAGTTAAGGCAGAACACCAGAAACCTTCAGGGTTACTCCAACAATTAGAAATGCCTGTATGGAAACGGGAACTCATAACCATGGATTTTGTTACTAAGTTGCCTAAAACCAGAAAGGGTAATGACGCGATTTGGGTGATTGTGGATCGATTAACCAAATCAGCTCATTTTCTACCCATGAAGGAAACCTTTAGCATGGAAAGGTTAGCCAAATTATACGTAGACGAAGTAGTATCCTTACATGGAGTTCCAGTCTCCATTGTATCGGACAGGGACAGTCGTTTCACTTCGCATTTCTGGACAAGTTTCCAAGAAGCCATGGGGACACGATTAAATTTAAGTACAACTTACCATCCTCAAACAGACGGACAAAGTGAAAGAACGATCCAAACCCTGGAAGACATGCTCAGGGCATGTGTGATAGATTTTGGTGGAAATTGGGATGACCACCTACCCTTAATTGAATTCTCCTATAATAATAGTTATCATGCAAGCATTGAAGCTGCCCCATTCGAAGCACTGTTTGGACGAAAGTGCAGAACTCCAGTTTGTTGGGAAGAAATAGGAGAAAGCCAATTATCAGGTCCCGAAATCGTACAAGAGACCACTGACAAGATCACTCAAATCAAGGAAAGACTAAAAACGACTCGAGATCGCCAGAAGAGTTATGCCGATAATCGACGCAAGCCACTGGAATTTCAAGTCGGAGACAAGGTACTCTTAAAAGTTTCTCCTTGGAAAGGAGTAGTTCGGTTCGGTAAAAAGGGAAAGTTAAGTCCAAGGTACGTAGGACCATTCCCAGTAATCCAGCGAATAGGACCAGTTGCTTATCGCTTACAACTACCAGAAGAGCTAGCTGGAGTACATGATGTATTTCATATATCCAACCTCAAGAAATGTCTATCTGACGAATCCCTGGTAGTACCTCTTCAAGATATAGAGGTAAATGAAAAGTTAAAATTTGTCGAGAAACCACTGCAAATAGAAGACAGAAAGGTCAAGTTTCTCAAGCACAAAAGACTAGTACTGGTCAAAGTCAAGTGGGATTCAAAAAGAGGACCTGAATACACTTGGGAGCTGGAATCGGAAATGAAGCGGAAATATCCTCACTTATTCCAGTAAATCTCGAGGACGAGATTTTAATTAAGGTGGGGAGGATGTAACAACTCTCATCAAAAGTCCTATTTTTATTTTATTTTGTTCAATAGGAAACCCTAATTAGGACCCCCAAGAAATATTGCATGGCCCCTAAAATTTTCAGAACAATAGAAATCAGGATCAGGGCCCCTAAAACTTAGGGGGGGGGGGGTATTCCCCATTGACGATTATCATCACAGTTTGTTGTCGAAATCGATTTTTAACAAACCGTCGACTCACCCAAGCTAGTTAGACACGGAGCTACCCTATGCTAGAAGGGGTCCCCTCGCGCTACGCGACAGGCCCTCGCGCTACGCGACAGGCCCTCGCGCCACGCGAGGGAGACGTTTTTTCAGTATAAATTCAGGGCTTTGGCACTTAGATTTTGGCGTTGGTTCGACGTTAAAATTCAATTCGTACACTGAGATATCGTCTGTTTACTCCAAAAACACACACAAGCATGAAATTCTGCCGCGATAACAGGGTAATAACTCGATCACTGCTACGATACAATGTCCGATCGCTTGAAACCAATCCGATGGATGTTTAAGTGCTGCCTAAACTCGGGCTATACTTTGTCATTCGTTGTGAATCCGATGGATGTTTGAGTGCTGCCCGAACTCGGGCTATGCTTTGTCATTCGTCGTGAATTCATTGGATGTTTAAGTACTGCACTTTGTCATTCGTCATGAGAGTTTTGATTTCGTGAGCTTATCGTAAATGTTGTATTAAGTTACTAACCTAGTTTCGTATGCACTGTCATTTAAATTAGGTTACAAGGCTAAATCAGTAGGCTAAACTCTGCCTGTCTAAACCTGCAATGTGAGTCATTCTCTTTTTATCAAAGTTGTTTTACAATACCTCAAATTATTTTCAAACGTTATAATTACAGGGATTAAGTCGTGGTTATCTTGAATCACTGGCTAGTGGGGTATTGTGCACATTACTAATTTCTCACGGTTAGGTTCATCAACCTAACAGTGATAATCATCACTACTTGGGTGAAAGGACCCAATAGTGGTATGACCATCGTCACTAGGGTGTGACACGGCGCCAGATAAAAATAAGATAGTAGCCATTGTAATCGCTCTTATGCTGTAAATTATAACTATGTGTCGTTTTATATAACTTGAGTGACTCGCTAGTATTTCCCCGCTGATAAAATATTTTAAAACATGTTTCAGGTGACCTACTGTGACTCAAGGAAAAGTGCTACAGAGCACTAATCAAGCTTGAAGTGATGGCTCAGTTAAATAAATAAACATGTTTTGTAAATCAGGGAATTTCCTCGTGAAATTCCTCTATTGTAAATTACGGGATTCATCCCAAATTATGAAATAAAATAATTGGGCATTTTAAAGTTTTGAACGATCCTGTTAAAATTCCGCTGCCAAAATAATAATTACCACGGGTTTCTGTCCCGCGGCTCCTGAACCGGGTAAAACCGGGCCGGGGGCCGTGACACTTTTCATTTTCCTTTTTGATTTGGGGTTTTTGTTTGCCCCATTGTCTCCAACCTTGTAATAGCCTGTCGTTGTAGACGATCGAGTTGGCGGCCGTTATAGGCGACTGGGTCTTGGATTTCTTTGACCTTTTTGTCTCTTCCTAAGCCTTCGATGACCGTTATAGGCGACTAAACTTTGATTTTCTCATGTTTTTTTGTTGTTAAATGGGTTTGACGATTTGTTTCTTAGGGTTTTTAAACCCTTAACGTCTGGTTTAATGATTTGTTGTTGTTGTTGTTGGCTTGACCTGCTGTTATCTACAATCTTAGAAACTAGTTTTGATGGTTTTTACTCTTTGACCCCCTAAAGTCACTATTTCTGAGCCATCTTACATTCTAAATGTATATTAATATATATTTGTATTTACTTATGTAAATATAAATTTGGGTAAATTACATTTTTTGTCCTTTATGTTTGTATCGAATTGCAACGGATAACCCTTAACTTCGATAATTACAGTCACAATCCTTTATTTGCAAAACCCGTTTCACCTTAGATCCTTTATCAATAACCAAGTTAAAATTTTAAGTTAAGTCTGTTCATGTGCCATGCATATGAGGGTAAATTCGTCTTTTTACTGCCTTAACAACTATTTGTACAATAATTATGTTTTGCTTTTTGATCCATGCCCCTTTCTCTCTCCCTCTCTAAACTCTCTCTCTCTCTAAACTATCTACAACCAGAAAAGAGCAACCATCTACACATTGCCGCCTCCATCTAAATCTACCACATCATCACACCGCCTCCATCTAGGTCTTAGAATCCAGTTTCCAAAAATCCAAATTGCAAAAGTACACATGAACGTTATTAGAAAGTATAAACTGAAAAGCAAATTGGGTTACATACGAAGGCATTTAGAGAAAAAGATACTAGAGATTAATTTATTCAATTCTTAACCTTTCACACAATTTCTCCACCTATTTTTAAATGTGACATTGTTTGTTTAAACTGAACAAAGTTATATATTATTTTTTAAGTAGTAATCTTATACAAAGAAAAAGAAGGTAGATTGGTCAAAGGTTTAAATAACCAGCAACTTATACATCGTTAAAAGATGAAACCCAATTAAAGATTTAGAGAACCAATCACCTTTGCAACCATCACCAACGAAAAATAATCCTTGATCGATAGCCGCTCAAAAATAAAAAAAAAACTGGCCTCCTTAGCTCAAAAATAAAATAAAAAAACCCTTAATCGACAACCGCTCAAAAATCAAACCCGGCATCGCTTTTCGGATATTGAAGAAGTGGTGGTTGGTTCGACTTTTCAGATCTGAAACTACCACAACATATTTGTCTCCGTTTCTGGTGGTTCTGTGGTGGCAGTTATTCGTGGACTTGAGGGTTGCGGTGGTGTGGGCTGGAGGTTAGGTGGTGGTGGAAGGATGGTGGTAGGATGGCGGGGAGGGAGGTTGATCGGATACGGTGGCCGGAGTGGTGGTAGTGGTGACGAGAATGGAGGTGGTGGCGACAGGATGAGGTGGTGGTTGTGGTTAGGGTTAGGAAATTGGGGAAGATGAAATTTATATGCATTTTTTTGTTTTTATTTATTAAACATGTAAATAAAAGCATGAATTGACTAGAATACCCTTAAGTAAATAAACTTAACTGAAAATTTTAATTCGGTTAGTGCTAAAGGACGTAGAGTGTACCGGATTTTGCAATTAAAAGATTATGACTATAATTATTAAAGTTAAAGGCTATCTGTTGCAATCCGGTACAATCATAAAGAACGGAAAGTGTAATTTACCCTATAAATTTTCTAGTGTTAAAGAATGACTAATTAGCAGGCAAATGAAAATATGCATAAGCGGCTCCAAAAAATGTAGCACGAGGTGAGGATGTCCAATCGTAAGATATTGCAAAGGTTGGGTGACCTCATGCAAAGGGTAGCATACATTTGTCAAACTCAAACGGAACTACAGATAGTTATCGATGTGCTTTACGCGCGATATGAAGCTTCAAAGGATGCGAATGAGTTAGATTAAAATAATTGTAAAATACAGTTGATGGTAAAATTTCCTATGTTATTTATATACAATCAACAATTATACTGGACTATAATTACTAATAATTTAAACTTGAAATATCAAAGTGAGCGTTTTCATATAGTTACCGTACCGCTACCTCATAATGCTTAAAGTTATCCGATTGACATTTGTAATGGGCCTATGATGCATCGCCCACAAATCATATTATGTATTATAATCACCGTGACGTGTGCGATAGATAAATTCCTAGTTTCAAACGATATTACCTTCTAGAACATATTTTGCTTTATGGTAATTTCATTGTGATTTATTTACCATGCACTTAAGTAAATCCATATTTTATTCAACATATTGTATTGTTATTTTATTTTATCCAACATATTATATATTAAATTAATTATTTTAACAATATCTTCAAAAATCGATTTATACTTCAACTTACACGAAACCCGTATTCATTATGTTCAAATTTACACAACGGATGGTTTTCTACCTTTAATCTTCTTGAAAATCACCAGCCGAATGCAAACCACATTTTATGTAACCTCATTTATTAGCAGTAGGGTTGCAAAATAAATCGAACGAATACGGATAAGGTCTTGTTCGTGTTCGTTCGTTAAGGAAATAATGTGTTCAGAAACTGTTCATGAACACTTACCGAACAAGATTTTCAAGTTTGTGTTCGTTCGTTAAGGGAATGAATGTGTTCACGAACACAAATAAAATCCGCGAAGTGGGTGAAGGCTAGAAGTGGATGGCTGGAGGGAGCGACGCCAGACCTTAAAGCCCTAATGGTGGAATGGAGGTCGATAATATTTATTGATGTGAATAATGAGAAAGAAGAGAACAATACATAAACAAGGTGGGAATAAAGTTTCCTATTTTATTTCTTAGGGTAATAAAATAAATATAAATTAAAGAATATAAAAAGTTTGGATAAAATAAATAAATGCTCAAATCATTATTGAACAACTTAGACAAACGTACATGAACGAATGTTCACGAACACATTACCAAACGTTAACGGACACAATTGAACGGACGAGACATCTGTTCATATTTCGTTTATTTAACTAATTGAACGGAATTTCTTGTTCATGTTCGTTCATTTATTAAACGAACAAAAATAAACGAACTTTTCACGAACAATTCACGAAGTGTTCGCTAAACATTGGGATGGGGGTGGGGGTTGTATGAGTTTTCCAGTAACGGATACCATTGTTAAAAAAGAAAAAAAAATGTATGCAACACCCTTCAATTATCTTTGATCAGCCTTTTTTGTGGGTTTCAACCTTTTTGCATCTAACAAGAATCTTGATCAACAAACAACATTAAAGCAGACGTTTTCCGGCCAAAAACACAAATGAAGTTCCTCAAAACTTGTACGATTAGAAGCTAAAGATGAAATAAATCTCATAAAGATGCCGTCTTTATGCATTTTAGCTGCTTATTGAACGTGT
>JARYGA010052066.1:0-46205 GCA_030545235.1 Helianthus tuberosus | reverse complement strand
AACAAATGACAAAGTGCGATACTTAAACATTCAGCGGATTCACAACGAATGACAGAGTATAGTCCGATTTCGAACAACACTCAAACATTCAAGTCGAAATCACGATGAATGACAAAGTATAAACCCAATTTGAGCAGCACTTAAACATCTATCGGATAGTTCCAATCGATCGGACATTGAATCGTAGCAGCGATTGAGTTAATACCCCGTTTGTGGCAGCACCCCGCTATACTAATTAGTGTTTTTGGTAGTAATCGGACGATAACTCAGCGTAATTTTGGAGTTTGATCGTCGTTTTTGTGCCCAAAATCGATTGCCAAAGTCCTCTATTTATAGTCGAATTTTGCCACCCCTTACGGACCGTAACAAATAACCCTTACGGTCCGTAAGGGTTACCTAAACACTATAGGGTTGCCACGCGTGGGACTAGCCTAGCTGAGTCGACACTTCCTAAAATTTTAACTTCGACAGCAAGTTATTAGGATAATTTTCAAGTAGGAATTACCCCCCCCCCCCCTGAGTTTTAGGGGCCCTAATCCTGATTCTAAAAATTCTGAAAATTCTAGTGTTTGTGCAGAATCAATTGGGTGTCTTAATTAGGGTTTCCTATTGGACTATAAGTCATAAGAAATAATAATTTTTAATGAGGGTTGTTACATTTTTGTTTTAAAATTTTCGGGTGTTACAACTGCTTAATACATTACATTACATAAAGACAGAATAAACAACTGCTGCATCCCTCCACTGCTGTGAACCCAGTAGTACTTGTCCGGATCAGCAGTGCTTGAACCAAGGCAGTAGATTGAACAGCAGGGCTTTAGTCTTTCATCAGGTCTTTACTTGAACAGCAGTTGTGGGTCAGCAGTTTGCATGATCAGTAGATAGGAGGTCAACAGATGTTGAAATCACTTTCAAGGGGAGAGACTTGTATGTAACATCTGCTTATTCTGGATCCACTGCTCTGATCCAGTTTTGGCTTTAATTATCTATTCCTCTGGTAGGGTTCAATCCCAACACTTGTCAGCGGTCAACAAAATTGATAACGAGGTGGAGCGTCGTCTAGACTTGGACCTGCTAGAAGCGAGGCACGAAATAGCGCGAATAAAAGAGGCCAAGTATAAGACACAGTTGGAGAGGTACTACAATGCAAGAATGCGCATCTGTACCTACACTCCAGGAGAATACGTCTTCAGAGACATTGAAGCCTCCAATGCTGAACGCCCCGGTAAACTAGCACCTAAGTGGGAAGGCCCGTACTTAATACACGAAGTGCTAGGAAAAGGGGCATACAAGCTGCGCACCCTGGATGGACACATCATCCAGCGCACGTGGGACGCGCAACAATTGCTCAAATGCTACATGTGAACACACTTGGCCATGCGCCCCTTTTATCTACTTATGTTGGCCACGCGCCTTTTTAATTACCTATGTCGGCTATACGCCCCTTTTTTCTATTTCGATGATGTAAGTTGGTCGCGCGCCTGTTTCTAAGCTACTGAATGAAAGTATTGACTATGCCTTATGTTTTTATCATTATGACTTCTACGTTACAAATGCATGTTAAACTTTTGATTAGCACGAAAACACTTCAGTAAATTACGAGCTCTTGAGTTATGCCTCCAAGGTCATCCGCAGTCATAGCGCGAGACCTGGCAGTAACACTCATACACGAGCCACACTTACATTTATTAGAGCTAATTTAACCAAAGTTTCTAACAACAATGCAATAATTGTAACATGACAAATAGAAAGCAAACATAATGTCATAGTCCAAAAAGCGCACCCGCGCAATGATTACATAAAAAGTAGCAAAACATCGTAAATGTCACATTCCAAAAAGTGAAGCCGCGCAATGATTACATAAGTCAAAAACAAAAAGTAAAAGTCATCAGCCTACAAACACTATCTATTCGTTACCACCACCTTCGCCATCTCCATCACCATCGCCATCTCCACCGGCTGTTTCTTCCTCATCCGTTAACTCTACAGTCTATGGAGGGTCTAGGATAGTCTTCAGCCGCGTGCACCAATCGTCATGTTTTAGCGTTTCGGTGACCAAATCCATAACAGGCAGAGAAAGATGGTCATAAACTTCTTCAGCGCGGGCTAACACAGCATCAGCCTGATCCGTCACCGAGCAATGACTGATTACGAACTCTTGTCCAAAGGCCTCCTCAACATGATGAGCACATTCTAGATAGCCTCCACGATGTCCAACCGCACATGAGGCATCTATGAGCGCGGCAACAGCCGCATCCATCTCAGAGGCATTCAGTATAGAGTTAGCCATCTACAAAAAAGGCAACAGATGAGAACAAGACAATAAAAAATAAAGCCTAACTTAGGAGAAGGGAACCTTACCAGAGCTACCCCTCTATTATGCATCCATTCAGAGTCGGAGACCAGCGTTTCCAAGATTCCTTGAGCTTCGGCGTAATTGTTCTGAGCTACGTTAAGGGCGGAAGTGCTAATATCTCGCGCCTCTTCGGCCCTCTGTTTGGCCTCCTCGGCAGTAGCAGCTTTCACCCTCTCAGCCTCAAGATCAATCTCCAAGGACTCATTCTTGTCTGTTTGCTCATGCAATCGACGCTTCAACTCCACAATCTCCACATCCTTGGCATGTAAGTCCTTATCCTTGTTGGCCACCTGGGCCTTCTGTCACGGCCCCCGGCCCGGTTTTACCCGTTCCAGGAGCCGCGGGACAGAAACCCATGGTAATTAATATGTTGGCAGTGGAATTTTAACAGGATCTTTTAAAACTTAAAAATGCCCAACTTATTTTATTTCACAAATTGGGAATATCATCCATAATTTACAATAAAGGTGATTTCACTGGGAAATCCATGTTTTTACAAAAACATGTTTCTTTATTTTATTGAGCCACTTCTTCAAGCATGCAGTGCTACACGTCACTTTTCCTGGATCACAGCAGATCACCTGAAACATGTTTTAGAAAGGTTTTATCAGCAGGGAAATACTGGCGAGTCACTCAAGTTGCACAAAACGACACATTGTTATAATATACAGTATTAACGGTGATTACATTATTTCTATCAACCAATTACCCCAAATTGGTATTTGTCACTCGACTGTATCTGTGACTATGGTCAGATCACCCATTGGCTAACTCGTTGTCCAATGGTGACGGGTATCAAGTAATGTATACAAAACCCCACATACCCGCAGTAATTGAAGATTACAAAGACTTAATCCCTGTAATTATAACTTTGAAAATAAATAGTGTTTTGGAAACAATTTGATAAAAAGAGAATGACTTACATTACAAGTTTAATTGGGGCAGAGTTTAGCCTACTGATAAGCCTGATAACCTAGTTGAAACAACATTGCACACGAAACTAGGTCAGTAACTTAATACAACATTTACGATAAGCTCACGAGATCGAAACCCTCACGACGAATGACAAAGTATAGCCCTAATTTGGGCAGCACTTAAACATCCATCAGATTGGTTTCATTCGATTGGACATTATATCGTAGCAGTGATCGAGTTAATACCCTGTATCGTAGCAGCGTCTCTCTAATGGAAATTATGATTTTGAGCAGTATACTTTCGTTTTTGATTGAACTCGAACACAGATGAACTGCTCATATCCAACCCTTTTATAGCTGAAAAATGGGTTTTACGGGGCCCGCGTAAACCCTTTCTTAAACTTACGCGGCCCGCGAGGGCCACCTATTCGTAGACTAGGGCATCTGTGTCACACCTAGGTCTGCCACATGGCTGCCACGTGGCCTAGCATGCTGATCCGGAGATTTTATGAGTTTTCGCGGCCCGCGTAAGCCTAGGCTTACTCTTACGTGGCCCGCGTGAAACCCAAAAATCTTGTTTTCTTAGTTTTTCATGCACGTTAAGCTTTCAGGGGTCCGGGTTTTTACTTACGGGTTGATTTGGGACATTTTTGCAAGTCCTTACATCATCCCCACCTTATTTAAATCTCGTCCTCGAGATTTATTGAAATAAGCGAGGATACTTTCGCTTCATCTCCGCTTCCAGCTCCCAGGTGTATTCCGGTCCTCTTTTTGAATCCCATTTGACCTTAACCAGTACCAATCTTTTATGCTTGAGGAATTTAATCTTTCCGTCTTCTATCTGAAGAGGTTTCTCTATGAACTTTAATTTTTCATTTACCTCTATGTCTGGAAGAGGTACTACCAGGGATTCGTCAGATAAAAATTTCTTGCGGTTGGATACATGAAATACGTCATGTACCCCAGCTAGCTCTTCTGGTAGTTGTAAATGATAGGCAACCGGTCCTATCCGCTAGATTACTGGGAATGGTCCTACGTACCTTGGACTTAGCTTTCCCTTCTTCCTGAATCGCACTACTCCTTTCCAAGGAGAAACTTTCAAGAGTACCTTATCTCCAACTTGAAATTCTAGCGGCTTGCGTCTATTGTCTGCATAACTCTTCTGGCGATCTCGAGCCGTTTTCAGTCTTTCTTTGATTTGAGTGATCTTGTCGGTGGTTTCTTGTACAATTTCGGGACCTGATAATTGACTTTCTCCTATTTCTGCCCAACAAACTGGAGTTCTGCATTTTCGTCCATACAGTGCTTCGAATGGGGCAGCTTCGATGCTTGCATGATAACTATTGTTATAGGAGAATTCAATTAAGGGTAGGTGGTCATCCCAGTTTCCACCAAAATCTATCACACATGCCCTGAGCATGTCTTCTAGGGTTTGGATCGTCCTTTCACTTTGTCCATCTGTTTGGGGATGATAAGCTGTACTTAAATTTAGTCGGGTCCCCATTGCTTCTTGGAAACTTGTCCAGAAATGTGAAGTGAAACGACTATCTCTATCTGTTACAATGGAGAGTGGAACTCCATGTAAGGATAGTACTTCGTCTACGTATAACTTGGCTAACCTTTCTATGCTAAAGGTTTCCTTCATGGGTAGAAAATAAGCTGATTTGGTTAATCGATCCACAATTACCCAAATCGAGTCATTACCTTTTCTGGTTTTGGGTAACTTAGTAACAAAATCCATGGTTATTAGTTCCCATTTCCAAACTGGCATTTCTAATTGTTGGAGTAACCCTGAAGGTTTCTGGTGTTCTGCCTTAACTTGTGAACAAGTTAGACACTTAGAAACATATCTAGCTATGTCCTTTTTCATTCCTATCCACCAGAAGTTATTCATTAAATCTTGGTACATTTTATTATTACCAGGGTGCATGGTATACCTAGATTTATGGGCTTCTTCTAAAATCTTATCTCTTAAGTCTCCTTGCTTAGGTACCCAAATTCTTTTCTTATGGAATCTCCAAATTCCATCAGCCCCTTGCTCCAAATCTTTTATTCTTCCTGTCATTCCTTCAGCATCATCCTTGATTACTGTTTCTTGAATGTTCTTCAGTTGTTCCATTAAATCTAACTGTAGATTTAATCTAAGAGCACGAACTCGCTTTTGTTTTTCATGATACTTACGACTTAAGGCATCCACTACTACGTTTGCCTTTCCTTCGTGATATTGAATATCACAGTCGTAATCACTTAGAATTTCCATCCATCTTCTTTGCCTCATGTTTAATTCTTTTTTCCCAAATATATATCTTAAACTCGTATGATCTGTATAGACTGTAAATTTACTTCCATACAGATAATATCTCCAAATCTTAAGGGCAAAAATTATGGCTCCTAATTCTAAGTCATGAGTCGTATAATTTTCCTCGTGCTTTTTCAATTGCCTTGAGGCATATGCAATTACCTTTTTGCGTTGCATTAGCACACATCCTAATCCTAGCTTAGAAGCATCACAATAAACTTCAAAATCTTCTATCCCTTCTGGTAAGGCGAGAATTGGGGCGTTTATTAATCTTTGCTTTAAATCTTAAAAGCCTCTTCTTGCCTGGGTCCACTTTCAAACCTAACTGATTTACAGGTTAGCTTAGTCAATGGTACAGCTATCTTGAAAAAATCCTTAATGAATCGTCTATAGTATCCAGCTAACCCTAGAAAACTTCTAACTTCCATAGCTGATTCTGGGACCTTCCATTTGGTGATTGCTTCTATTTTGGAGGGATCTACGTGAATACCTTCGTGATTCACCATGTGTCCTAAAAATTGTACCTCTTGTAGCCAAAATTCACACTTCGAGAATTTGGCGTAAAGCTTCTCCTTTCTTAACAAGGTTAAGAGTGCATGCAAGTGTTCACAATGCTCTTCCTGACTTTTGGAATAAATAAGTATATCGTCGATGAAGACAATTACGAATTTATCCAAATACGGTTTACAGATTCTATTCATCATGTCCATAAATGTTGCCGGAGTATTTGTTAAACCAAAGGGCATGACTGTAAACTCGTAGTGACCATACCTAGTTCTGAAAGCAGTTTTAGGTATGTCTTCTTCTTGTACCTTCAATTAATGATATCCGGAGCGTAAATCTATCTTAGAAAAATATTTAGCTCCTTGAAGATGATCGAAAAGATCATCAATCCTAGGCAATGGGTATCGATTCTTAATTGCAACCTTATTCAATTCTCTATAATCGATACACATTCGCATGGAACCATCCTTCTTTTTCACGAACAACACTGGTGCTCCCCAAGGGGATGCACTAGGTTGTATAAATCCTTTACTGAGCAATTTATCTAATTGCTTTTTCAGTTCTAACATTTCAGTGGGTGCTAATCGGTAGGGTGCTTTAGCTACGGGTGTAGTTCCGGGAATCAGATGAATTCTAAATTCTACCTCCCTATCTGGTGGTAATCCTGGTAACTCCTCTGGGAATACATCCGGGTATTCTGATATTACAGGAATTTCCTTAAGCTCCTTACCCTTAGTGCTAATGATTACCGAAATGATATACACTATTCCTTGCTTTCGTTCATAACTAGCAACCTTCATTACTGAAATGAACTTCATGGGTTTATGCGGCTTATCCCCTGTAATTGTGATTACTTCTCCTGTGGGTGCACGAATTTCTATGGAATTCTTATCACAAAGTATTCGAGCATGGTTGGCTACTAACCAATCCATTCCTAACACGACATCGAATCCAGCTAAATTCATGAGTAATAGATTTGCAGAAAATTTATGACCTGAAAGTTCTATATTTTCTTTTTGCAAAACCGTATCTATGTTAACAGAGTTCCCGTCTGCCGTTTCTACTGTAAAAACTTGCCTAAGTTTCGTTAAGGGTAACTTAAGAGCTTGGCAGAATGACGTATTTATAAAACTTTGGTTTGCACTAGAGTCAAATAATACTTTCGCATAAACGTTGTGTACCAGAAACGTACCAGCTATTACGTCGGGAATCAGTTCGGCTTCCTGCGTGGTCAATTGGAAGGCTCTTACGTTCTTCTTGTTAGTTCCTTCAGCAGGTTTAGCCTTGTTATCCGCTGGTTTGACCAATTTAGGGCATTCTGGTCTGAAATGCCCAGCTTCGCCGCAATTGTAGCAGATCTTTGTTTTCTTTCTACAATCTTCTTCACGATGTCCTATAGCTTTACAGAAGTTGCAGGTTTCGTTACATTTTCCAAAATGTTTCTTTTTACAGTTTCTGCAGAACGGCGGAGTGGAAGATGATCCAGTTCCCTTTCTCTTGAAGTTGCTATTATTACCCACACGAAATCCTTGGGTAATTTTCTGAGCCAATTCTTTCTTCCTGTTTTCTTCTCGCGTACGCACCAGTCCGTCAGTCAAAGTGTTAGCTAATTCCACCGCATCATCGATTGTGCGGGGTCTCGCAGCTTTGACAATATCACGGATCTCGCTAATTAAGCCCCAAATATAGCGAGAAATAAGTACCGGTTCTGGCGAAGCCAAAGCAGGCACAATTCGAGCATATTCGAAAAACTTCGAAGTATACCCTCGGCAATCAACATCCACCATTCGGTGGCTCAAGAATTTATTCGCCATTTGTTCTTTTTCATATTCTGGGCAGAATTTTCTTTCCACCAGATGCTTAAGTTCTTCCCAACTCATGGCATAAGCCAGGTCGCTTCCAGGGGCGGATGTATTATGGAACAAGGGGTAGCCTCCGCTACTGCTTGGTCGGAAAATTTTTGACGTTTTTAGTGTAAATTTTGGAAAAATTTGACGTTTTTTCGATTTCGTTACCGCTTATTTATAAAACGTTACCGCTTGGTCAGAATCCTAAATCCGCCACTGGTCGCTTCCCTTGGCTTGCAACACCCTATTCCACCATTCTAATGCTTCTTCCTTGAAAAGGTGAGAAGCATACATGACCTTATCCTCCTCGGCACATTTACTTATTTTAATTACTGCCTCGGTTTTCTCCAACCAACGCAGTACAGCAGTTGCCCCTTCATTGCCTGCGAACTCTACAGGTTTACAAGCAAGAAATTCCTTGTAAGTGCAACCAGGCGTTGCAGCTTTCATTCTCTTAAGTATCGGGGCTTGAATCAAATTGTCATTATCGCCGACTCCGTTAACACTATTACTAAAATTATCGTCGCGCGTACGTTTACTAGGGTGAGCTTGTGATGGCTCAACGGGACTTTTAACCGCAGCGACGATTGCCGGAATAACATTGACTATTCCTTGAGCGACAATGATTTCTATGTCTTGCCTATTAAGAAAATGATCTTCTTTGTTTTGCTCAGATTGATTAACCTCATTAACTAGGTCATTATCAACGTGTTCCATCTGGTAATTAATATATATAAGTTATTAGCATAAAATAAATAACGACTAAATGCAAAACAATCGCACAAAATCACGTCACACGTATAGCCAAAATTGTCGATTTTTTCGACTTCCGTATTTTATATATTACTATGCGTCCATACACACCAGTTATCTTACAAGAGTTTTATTTTAAGTTATTTTACAGGATTATATTTTTATTACTATTATTATTATTTTGTTATTACACAACCACAACCACACAGTCACACCATCCCCGTCAGCTGGTATCTCAGAAACGACGTTCCCTCTCATTGTATTTCCATGATATCCTCTCCCCTACTTCTCGGATTCTATTCCCTGCGTTCACTAACTCCTCGCCATAGTGACGGAGTTCAGCCAGGTTCTCGGTGCTCATTGGTGGGTGTAGTGGAGGCTCAGGGTCAAATTGAGGGAAAAAGGTATTAGGGTTATTCAAAAGGTTCTGAAATTGCCAGTCAGTTGTCCATCATTCTTCTAGCTCTTCTGGTAGAGGTCGGGGGTTAACAAGGGGATCTGGAATAGCCGGTTCTAGATTGACTGGAAGTTGTGCTTCCGCCGGGTAATTGAAGAGGTTTTCATCGGCAGGTCCGATGAGGTCACTAAGTGCCAATTTACGATCCAGCTCTTCCCATGATGGCATTTCCTGGTCTTGCCTGGAACTTTCTCCAATCTCTATTCCCTTGCCTTTATCCGTTGGATCCTCAATCTTTATAACTTTCCGTGTCGCTGGTTTCTTCCTACGCACATGCCTCCAGCCTACAAGTCTTCTTCTCTTTTTCGGTTTTGGTTTAACCTGAGGTTGGGCTTGGAATACCATTTGTTCCTCAGTGTCGGCCCAATAACCAGAAAAGCCCTCGGAAACTTCCATGTCAGTAGAATGGATAGTGATATTCTGAAGAGCTTCAGACAACTCATTCATGCTGTTAGCATATATGAAGAAACACACAAAATTCTAAGTTAAAATTTTGCAAAAAAAATAAATTTTCACAGAATCACAGAATGGCAATCAGAAAAATTTAAGTATTTCTAAATACTTAATTGGCTTAAATCAGTGGCTCTAATACCACCTTTTTCTGTCACGGCCCCCGGCCCGGTTTTACCCGTTCCAGGAGCCGCGGGACAGAAACCCGTGGTAATTATTATGTTGGCAGCGGAATTTTAACAGGATCTTTTAAAACTTGAAAATGCCCAACTTATTTTATTTCACAAATTGGGAATATCATCCATAATTTACAATAAAGGTGATTTCACTGGGAAATCCCTGTTTTTACAAAAACATGTTTCTTTATTTTATTGAACCACTTCTTCAAGCTTGCAGTGCTACACGGCACTTTTCCTGGATCACAGCAGATCACCTGAAACATGTTTTAAAAAGGTTTTATCAGCAGGGAAATACTGGCGAGTCACTCAAGTTGCACAAAACGACACATTGTTATAATATACAGTATTAAGGGTGATTACATTGTTTCTATCAACCAATTACCCCAAATCGGTATTTGTCACTCGACTGTATCTGTGACTATGGTCAGATCACTCATTGGCTAACTCGTTGTCCAATGGTGACGGGTATCAAGTAATGTATACAAAACCCCACATACCAGCAGTAATTGAAGATTACAAAGACTTAATTCCTGTAATTATAACTTTGAAAATAAATAGTGTTTTGGAAACAATTTGATAAAAAGAGAATGACTCACATTACAAGTTTAATTGGGGTAGATTTTAGCCTACTGATAAGCCTGATAACCTAGTTGAAACAACAATGCACACGAAACTAGGTCAGTAACTTAATACAGCATTTACGATAAGCTCACGAGATCGAAACCCACACGACGAATGACAAAGTATAGCCCTAATTTGGGCAGCACTTAAACATCCATCGGATTGGTTTCATTCGATCGGATATTATATCGTAGCAGTGATCGAGTTAATACCCTGTATCATAGCAGCGTCTCTCTAATGGAAATTATGATTTTGAGCAGTATACTTTCGTTTTTGATTGAATTCTCGAACACAGATGAACTGCTCATGTCCAACCCTTTTATAGCTGAAAAATGGGTTTTACGTGGCCCCCGTAAACCCTTTCTTAAACTTACGCGGCCCACGAGGGCCACCTAGTCGTAGACTAGGGCATCCGTGTCACACCTAGGTCTGCCACGTGGCTGCCACGTGGCCTAGCATGCTGATCCGGAGATTTTATGAGTTGTCGCGGCCCGCGTAAGCCTAGGCTTACTCTTACGCGGCCCGGGTGAAACCCAAAAATCTTGTTTTCTTAGTTTTTCATGCACGTTAGGGTTTCAGGGGTCCGGGTTTTTACTTACGGGTTGATTTGGGACATTTTTGCAAGTCCTTACACCTTCAACTCAGCCTATGAAAAATGGAAACAGACTTGAGCAATATTTTGACAAGCACAAAACAACATAATAAGAAAAAGGTTAAGTTCGTTGAACCTCAGTATGCTCTTTGTCTGCTTCAACATCCTCAACCTTCTTTAATGTGGCAATCTGAGCCTCAAGGTCGGTAATCTTGGAGCGAGCAGCAAACTTGTGCTGGTTATCTTTTTTACATACCTCTTTCCATTCAGCCCGCTCCTTCGATAAGAGCCCCTCAGCAGCACGCAGCTTACTCCTTAAGCCCTCGCGGCCCCACTCTTCAGATTTTTTTCTCAAATTCGAACTTAGCCTTCTCCTCAGCAAAGGCACTTTTCAACTTCTCAAAATCCTTAACAAGCGCTCACGGTATTTCTCCCAATCCCCTCGCTCTTTAACCATTGTGCGCCACTCGCGTACAATCTGGTGATTAGCAGCGCGAGTATTGGCCTCGCCGACAGTATAGGCGTGGTACAACCCATCATAGGTTCGCGCTCTTTGCTGGTTAACTTCACCGGGAGGGAAAGAATTTAAGAACCAATCACGACACATAGCAAACTCCATGAACGTGTCCTTCTGCTTAAAGCCCCATGGATCTTTGTGGGGAGCATCACCGAGAGCCTCCTCAGTGTAAGTATTGTAATAAATATCTCCTAAGGTATCCTTAGGACCAATAGGAGCTTTTGGCGTCGATCCCCCAGCACCACCAGCTGCGCCTGGACGCACATTACCACCAGCACTCGCACCACCTGCAGTAGTGGTAGTCTCTTTATGCGTAGCAACAGCTGACCCCCCAGCAGCAGAAGTCACTTGCACAGTTTGAGAGGGGGCATCAGGCTGCGCAGGTTCGGTTGGTTTAACAACCTTGGGTCCTTTTCCCCGAGTAGCTTTCTTCTCTTTTTCATGAAGGGGCTGGTCAAGCCCCGTAATATGCACGACCTCCGGACCCTGCGTTTTCTCCTGCGCGGTGGTAGCAGCGGTCTCGGTATCTTTCGATTTATCACCCACAGGCTTCTCAACCGCCTTCTTTTTCTCTTTTGCCTTCTCTTTCTCCTTCCCAATCACCTTCTCAACCGTCCCCTCGGTTGTCTTGGGAGGCCTGATAATAAACTTCGTTTTCTTCGACGCTGGCTCCTTTGGATCCTTAAACTCAACACCCTTAGTTTCTCAGGGGTCTTCTTCTGGGCCTCTACAGAAATTAAGTATTAAAAGAGATGCCACTAAAGCAAGACACAAGTATTAACATCATAAAACTAACCTGGAGAAAACTTGTAAAGGGAGCGCAGCTTACTCTTTTTCCCTATCACAGGGACTTCCCCAGCCTTCTGCGCCGCTTTAACGCTCGCAGCAGTCTCTTCTCTACTTCTCTTCCGGCTCACTAACTTGAGAGCAGGTTCTTCCTCAGTCTCTTCCTCTTCCTCCTCTTCATCCAGCGCGATCGAAGAGGGAGTTGCGCCAGCATCAGGGTTCCTTGACCCCGTGCTTCCAGAGCTCTTTAAACCAACAACGATGGCTTTCTTCTCGCCTATACGGGACAAACCATCAAGTGAGTCACTTGCAATAACGTAATATTCCAAGTTACTCTTCCGAAATCGTAGAGTACCTTTATCAGAGGCACCAGCAGTCGCGCGGCTACTCCCGCCCTTTTTGCTGGTCACTTCAGCATCTATGGTTATTACCTTCTTCTTCTTCTTGCTCGGTTTCTTCTTTTCCTCAGGATCTATGCCAAGGTCACGCAACACACCTGCAAAGATGTTAGACCAGGAACTTAGCTCCCCATTTGATGACCCTACAGACTCCTCGCTGGAAAGATAAAGAATCTCTATCCCAGCAGAAGTCACGGCACGCAAGGGCCTGGGGTTGGGTAGATGCGCACCTTCGGTTGTAGTGGAAGGATTGGCAAAGGCACCAGCAATGGGGTAAAGAAAGTGGCCAATGATCTGCTCGTACCAATAAGGCTCCCTTGATTCTAGCGGGCGCACACCCATAGATCCTCCAAATGTAGGAAAAACAGCTTGATAAAGATGCGCCTCTGCAATAAAATTCAAAAGATAAGCGCGAGCAAATCACAAAAGAGGATAAATAAGAGAAACGACTTACCTCTATCTTCAAACTTCAGAATAGGAACGTCGTTGCTAGTCTCTGGCCACTTGTCGTTCATCTGTGCCGCAACAAGAACATTTTCTCCAAAAATACGATTTGGCGTCGCAGTAAGCTTCAAATACCAATCGGCTCCCTTGGGGATAGCAAGTTCTTCTTTTTCAATCACATCCGGCGCGCGGAAGATCATCGCGATCGGAATGACTTCTTCTCTGATGAAGAAGAACTTTTTCTTCCAGTCATGAAAACTTTTGGGGGGATTTAACAAGATCTTCTTAGCAGAACCCCGGTTGCCAAAGGAGTAGAACCCTATGTTCCTAATCAACTGGTAAAAAACCCTAAACTTCTCTACTGTGGGTTCTATCCCATGAGATCGGCATAGAAACTCGAAGTGCCTCACCCTCACCATGTCGGGTGGACTCATCTGGGATAGGTGAATGTCGTAGTAATGAAGTATATGGGCCATAAACTCCGTTTCCGGCAACCTGAAATTCCCTTGAAGGAAAAAATCTTCAATGAGGGTAATATACCCCGGCGGTGCGTCGGCGGCTGTTTAGCCTTGACTGGGATATCGTGCATCCCATTCAGATGGAAACCGGAAACCTCTGGTTATTTGTTCAAATAACCCTTGATCCCATCTGAGAATAGGGAGGGGACCCTCTTCAAGTTGAGTCTCTTCTTCAGCCATTTATAAAAGAGAATGAAAACGAGATGAAAATCGTCTAAACTTCTGGGAAGGTTTGAAGACTACCTTCAGAAAGTTGAAGATCTGCAATAAGATGCTTGAAGATTTGAAGAAACTATGAACAACCGAGAGAGAATAGAGAAACAAAGAAGGGTTTGTGCAATCTTCTCTCCCCTCGTCGACTATTTATACTCATCGCATTTAATGTGTCACGGCCCCCGACCCGGTTTGACCCGTTTCAGGAGCCGCGGGACAGAAATCCCGTGGTATTTATTTAATTGAGTTTAACAGCGGAAGTTTATCATCAGGATCTTTTTAAAGCTAAAATATTTCCCGATTATTTTATTTCACAACTCGGGATAAAACCCGGTAATTTACAATCTTGAGATTTCACAAAGAAATCTTTTATTTTACAAAACATGTTTCTTTATTTTATACTGAGCCACTTCCTTAAGCTTGTAGTGCTTCGCGGTACTTTTCCTGGATCACAACAGATCACCTGAAACATGTTTGAAAAAGGTTTTGTCAGTGGGAAATACTGAGTGAATCATTCTTTTTACTAAAACGACTCATTTGTTATAATTCACAGTATTAAGAGCGATTACAATGTTTTTATATCAACCAACTACCCTCGGTATTTGTCACTCGACTCGTTTCTGTGACTATGGTCATATCACCCATTGGCTAACTCGTTGTCCAATGGTGAAGATTATCAAGTAATGTATACAAAACCCCACATACCGGCTGTAATATGGAGATTACATAGACTTAATCCCTGTAATTATAACCTTGAAAATAAACATGCTTTTGAAATCAAATTTGATAAAAAGAGAATGACTCACATTGCAGATTTAATTTGAGCAGAGCCTAGCCTACTGATTAGCCTTTTAACCTAAATTAATAACAATGCACACAAAACTGGGTTAGTAATCAATACAGCATTTACGATAACTCACGAGATCAAACCCTCACAACGAATGACAAAGTGCGATACTTAAACATCCATCGAATTAACAACGAATGACAAAGCATAACCCTAATGTGGGCAGCACTTAAACATCCATTGGATATTTTGATCAATCGGACATTGAATCGTAGCAGCGATCGAGTTATTACCCTGTTTTGTGGCAGCAATTCGTGATTCGTGTGTGTTTTTATAGTAATTCTACGATATCTCAACGTATATTTGTAATTTGATCATCAAACGAACAACAGAATGCAAGTGCCAGGCCCTTCTATTTATACCCAAAATTTGCGCCTCCCGCTAGTCTCGGAAGAATCCGTGGTACGTGCCGCGTGTCGCCTGGGGTGTCAAAATAGGGTAGGCCTGCTTCGTCACCTATCTAGCCCTGATGAGTCGACGTTGCATGAAAATTCTATTTCGACAGCATTTTATAAGGATAATCGTTAATAGGGTTTTACCCCCCTTGAGTTTTAGGGGCCCTGATCCTAATTCTGATTGTTCTGAAAATTTTAGGGTTTGTGCAGAATCACTTGGGTGTCTCAATTAGGGTTTCCTTTTGGACAAATTAATTTAATAAATATGACTTTTGATGAGAGTTGTTACATTCTCCCTACCTTAATAAAAATCTCGTCCTCGAGATTTACTGGAATAAATGAGGATACTTTCTCTTCATCTCAGATTCCAGCTCCCAAGTGTATTCAGCTCCTCTCTTTGAATCCCACTTTACTTTAACTAGCACTAATCGTTTGTGCTTGAGAAATTTCACTTTTCTGTCTTCTATCTGAAGAGGTTTCTCAACAAATTTTAACTTTTCGTTTACCTCTATATCTTGGAGAGGTACTACCAAAGATTCGTCTGATAAACATTTCTTGAGATTGGATACATGAAATATATCATGTACTCCAGCTAACTCTTCTGGTAGCTGTAAACGATAAGCAACTGGTCCTATACGTTGGATCACTGAAAATGGTCCTACGTATCTGGGACTTAGCTTTTCTTTCTTACCAAATCTAACAACTCCTTTTCCAAGGAGAAACTTTTAATAGTACTTTGTCTCCAACTTGAAACTCCAACGGCTTTCGTCTATTATCTGCATAACTTTTCTGGCGATCTCTAGCCGTCTTCAACCTTTCCTTGATTTGCGTAATCTTATCGGTAGTCTCTTGCACTATTTCAAGACCTGATAATTGACTTTCTCCTATTTCTGCCCAACAAATCGGAGTTCTGCACTTTCTTCCATATAGTGCCTCAAATGGGGCAGTTTCAATACTCGAAAGATAACTATTGTTATAGGAGAATTCAATTAAAGGTAAGTGATCATCCCAGTTTCCACCAAAATCTCTTACACATGCTCGGAGTATGTCTTCCAGAGTTTGGATTGTCCTTTCACTTTGCCCGTCTGTTTGGGGATGATATGCAGTGCTTAGGTTTAGTCGAGTTCCCATTGCTTTCTGGAAACTTGTCCAGAAATGAGAAGTAAAACGACTATCCCTATCCGAAACAATGGAGAGTGGAACTCCATGTAAGGATACAACTTCATCTACATACAACTTTGCCAATCTTTCCATGCTAAAGGTTTCTTTCATAGGTAGAAAGTGAGCTGACTTGGTTAATCGATCCACAATTACCCAAATCGCATCATTACCCTTTCTGGTTTTGGGCAACTTAGTAACAAATCCATTGTTATGAGTTCCCATTTCCATACTGGCATTTCTAATTGTTGTAGTAGCCCTGAAGGTTTCTGATGTTCTGCCTTAACTTGTGAACAAGTAAGACACTTTGAAACATATCGAGCTATATCCTTCTTCATGCCTATCCACCAGAAATTATTTCTTAAATCTTGGTACATCTTATTGTTTCCTGGGTGTATAGTATACCTAGATTTATGAGCTTCTTCTAAAATCTTATTTCTTAATTCTTCCTGCTTAGGTATCCAAATTCTGCTTTTATGGAATCTTCAAATTCCATCTGCTCCTTGTTCTAATTCTTTTATTCGTCCCTTCATTCCTTCAGCATCATCCTTGATTGTTGTTTCTTGGAAATGCTTTATTTGTTCCATTAAATCTAATTGTAGATTTAACCTCAGAGCACGAACTCGTCGTTGTTTTTCATAATACTTACGACTTAAGGCATCTGCAACTACATTTGCCTTTCCTTCGTGATACTGAATATCACAGTCGTAATCACTTAGGATTTCCATCCATCTTCTTTGTCTCATGTTTAACTCTTTTTGCCCAAAAATATATTTTAAACTTTTATGGTCTGTATAGACAGTAAATTTACTTCCGTAAAGATAATGTCTCCAAATCTTAAGGGCAAAAATTACAGCTCCTAATTCTAAGTCATGAGTTGTATAGTTCTCTTCATGCTTTTTCAATTGCCTTGATGCATATGCAATTACTTTCTTGCGTTGCATTAGCACACATCCTAATCCTAGTTTTGAAGCATCACAGTAAACTTCAAAATCTTCAGTCCCTTCCGGTAAAGCTAGAATTGGAGCATTGGTTAATTTTTTGTTTTAAGATCCTAAAAGCTTCTTCTTGATTAGGTCCCCATTCAAACTTAACTGCTTTACAGGTTAGCTTAGTTAATGGTACATCTATTTTGGAAAAAACCTTAATAAACCGTCTATAATATCCAGCTAAACCTATAAAACTTCTAATTTCCATTGCAGTTTGCAGAACCTTCCAATTGGTAATTGCCTCTATCTTAGCAGGATCTACATAAATACCTTCGTGATTCACCATGTGTCCTAAGAATTGCACTTCCTTTAGCCAAAATTCACACTTCGAGAATTTGGCATAAAGCTTTTCTTTTCTTAACAAAGTTAAGAGTGCATGCAAGTGCTCTCAATGTTCTGTTTGACTTTTGGAATAAATAAGTATATCGTCTATAAAAACAATTACAAATTTATCCAAATACGATTTACAGATTCTATTCATCATGTCCATGAATGCTGCAGGTGCATTCGTTAATCCAAAGGGCATGACTGTAAACTCGTAATGACCATACCTAGTTCTGAAAGCAGTTTTAGGTATGTCTTCCACTTGTACCTTCAATTGATGATATCCAGAACGTAAATTGATCTTAGAAAAATATCTAGCTCCTTGAAGTTGATCGAATAGATCATCAATCCTAGGTAATGGGTATCGATTCTTAATTGTAACCTTATTCAATTCCCTATAATCAATACACATTCTCATGGAACCATCCTTTTTCTTTACAAACAACACTGGCGCTCCCCAAGGGGATGAGCTAGGTTGTATGAATCCTTTACTTAATAATTCATCTAATTGCTTTTTCAGTTCTAACACTTCGGTAGGAGCTAACCGATATGGTGCCTTAGCTATCGGTGTAGTTCCAGGAATTAGATGAATCCTAAATTCTACTTCCCTATCTGGTGGTAATCCTGGTAAATCTTCTGGGAATACATCTGAGTATTCTGAGACTACTGGTATTTCATTAAGTTCTTTACCCTTAGTGGTAATGATTACTGAAATCATATACACTATTCCTTACTTTCGTTCATAACTAGCAACTTTCATTACTGATATGAACTTCATGGGCTTACGTGGTTTGTCTCCTATAATCGTGATTACTTCTCCAGTAGGTGCCTGAATTTCTATAGAATTCTTATCACAAAGGGTTCGAGCATGGTTGGATATTAACCAATCCATTCCTAACACAACATCAAATTCAGCTAATTTCATAGGTAACAGATTTGCAAAGAATTTATGACCTGAGAGTTCTATATTTTCCTTTTGCAAAACTTTATCTATGCTAACAGAATTCCCGTCTGCCATTTCGACTGTAAAGATCTGCCTAAGTTTGGTTAAAGGTAAGTTAAGAGCGTGGCAGAATGAAGTATTGATAAAACTTTGGTTTGCACCAGAGTCAAATAATACTTTGGCGTAATGTTGTGAACTAAAAACGTACCAGCTATCACATCTGGAATCATCTCGGCTTCCTGAGTAGTTAACTGAAAGGCTCGAACATTCTTCTTAGTAGCTCCGTCGGCTGTCTTGGCTTTGTTGTCTGCTGCTTTGACCAATTTAGGACATTCTGATCTAAAATGTCCCTTTTCTCCACAGTTATAGCAGATCGTTGTTTTCTTTCTGCAGTCTTCTTCACGATGTCCTACCATTTTACAAAAATTGCAGGTTTTACTACATCTTCAATAATGTTTCTTTTTGCAATTTTTGCAGAATGGCGCCCTGTTCCTCTTCTCTTGAAGCTGTTATTATTACCCGTACGAAATCCTTGGGTAATTTTCTGAGCTAGTTCCTTCTTCCTGTTTTCATCTTGCGTGCGTACCAGTTCGTCAGTTAGGGTATTGGCTAATTCCACAGCATCGTCAATCGTACGAGGTCTCGCAACTTTAACGATATTGCGGATTTCACCAATCAAACCCCATATGTAGCGAGAAATGAGTACCGGTTCTGGCGAAGCCAGTGTTGGTACCACTCTAGCATATTCAAAGAATGTCGAAGTATAACCGCGACAATCTACACCCATCATTCTATGGTTTAAGAACTTATTTGCCATTTGATCTTTTTCATACTCGGGACAGAATTTTCTTTCCACAAGACTCTTAAATTCTTCCCAGTTCATAGCATAAGCCCTATTTCTTCCTTTAGCTTGTAACACTGTGTTCCACCATTCTAGCGCCCCTTCTTTAGAAAGATTGGACGCATACATGACCTGATCGTCCATGTCACATTTACTTATTGAAATTACTGCCTCGGTTTTCTCTAACCAACGCAGTGATGCAGTTGCTCCTTCATTGCCTACAAATTCAGTGGGTTTACAAGCAAGAAATTCTTTGAAAGTGCAACCAGGTGTTGCGGCTTTCATTTTCTTAGGGAGCGGAGCCTGTCGTGGATTATTATCGTGATTAATATGATCATTGCCTCCGTTTACGCTATTACTGAAGTTATCTTCAGAAATACGTTTACTGGGAATGATTTGTTGAGGTTCAGCAGGTTTCTGGACAGCAGCAATTATTGCAGGAATAGCATTGGCTATCCCTTGAACAACGATATTTTCTATATCTTGCCTAGTCATATATTGATCCCCCGGTTGTTGCTCAGATTGATTAACCTCATTAACTGGTTCATTATTAGCGTTTTCCATCTGATAATTAATTTATATAATTTATTAGTATCGATTAAATAATAATTATACATAAAATCATCATACAAATTTCACAATACACATATATCCAAAACTATCGATTTCTCGATTCCCATTTTTATATTTTATAGTATGCATCAATACACATCATTATCTTACAAAGTTTTATTTTAGATTATTTCACATGATTATATTATTATTGCTAATTTACAACCACAGTCTCACAACCCCTTATCCTTCATCAGCTAACGGCGTTCCCTCTCATCATATTTCCATGAAATCTGTCCTCCTATCTCTCTTGGATCCTATTCCCAGCATCCATTAGTTCTTCGCCAAAATGGCGGAATTCAGCCATATTCTCGTTATTCGTTGGTGGATTTGATAAAGGTTCTGGATTGAACTGAGGAAAAAGCTTATAGGGATTGTTTTGGAACTGTATTTCATTAGTCAACCATTCATCTATTCCTAAAGGTTGCGAGTGGATTGAAGGGTTTGGAATAGCTGGTTCTAAGTTCATTGGTAGTTGTGTTTCAAGAGAGTGAATAAAAACATTTTCATTAACAGGCTTAATAGTAGTATAGCTTGCCAATATAAAATCTAGCTCTTCCTGAGATGGTAACCCCTCAATTTGCCTAGAGCTTTCCCCAATTTCCATTTTCTTAGGCTTGGGTTTCTTGAGAGGTGAAGCGTTGAATTCTATAGGTTCTTCTATGGCTGATATATACCTATTGAAATCTCTGGAAACCTCTATTCTTACTGGATAGAGATTTAAGTTCTGAAGGGCGTCAGACAAGTCACTCATGCTGTTTAGCAAAATATATACAAAATAATTATACAAAGTTCATAACACAATTATTTAATTAGTAAAAACACATAATCACATAATTGGCAATCAGTAAAATTAAGTATTTCTAAATACTTAATTGGCTTAAATCAGTGGCTCTGATACCACCTTTTTCTGTCACGGCCCCCGACCCGGTTTGACCCGTTTCAGGAGCCGCGGGACAGAAATCTCGTGGTATTTATTTAATTGAGTTTAACAGCGGAAGTTTATCATCAGGATCTTTTTAAAGCTAAAATATTTCCCGATTATTTTATTTCACAACTCGGGATAAAACCCGGTAATTTACAATCTTGAGATTTCACAAAGAAATCTTTTATTTTACAAAACATGTTTCTTTATTTTATACTGAGCCACTTCCTTAAGCTTGTAGTGCTTCGCGGTACTTTTCCTGGATCATAACAGATCACCTGAAACATGTTTGAAAAAGGTTTTGTCAGTGGGAAATACTGAGTGAATCATTATTTTTACTAAAACGACTCATTTGTTATAATTCACAGTATTAAGAGCGATTACAATGTTTTTATATCAACCAACTACCCTCGGTATTTGTCACTCGACTCGTTTCTGTGACTATGGTCATATCACCCATTGGCTAACTCGTTGTCCAATGGTGAAGATTATCAAGTAATGTATACAAAACCCCACATACCGGCTGTAATATGGAGATTACATAGACTTAATCCCTGTAATTATAACCTTGAAAATAAACATGCTTTTGAAATCAAATTTGATAAAAAGAGAATGACTCACATTGCAGATTTAATTTGAGCAGAGCCTAGCCTACTGATTAGCCTTTTAACCTAAATTAATAACAATGCACACAAAACTGGGTTAGTAATCAATACAGCATTTATGATAACTCACGAGATCAAACCCTCACAACGAATGAAAAAGTGTGATACTTAAACATCCATCGAATTAACGACGAATGACAAAGCATAACCCTAATGTGGGCAGCACTTAAACATCCATTGGATATTTTGATCAATCGGACATTGAATCGTAGCAGCGATCGAGTTATTACCCTGTTTTGTGGCAGCAATTCGTGATTCGTGTGTGTTTTTATAGTAATTCTATGATATCTCAATGTATATTTGTAATTTGATCGTCGAACGAACAACAGAATGCAAGTGCCAGGCCCTTCTATTTATACCCAAAATTTGCGCCTCCCGCTAGTCGCGGAAGAATCCGTGGTACGTGCCGCGTGTCGCCTGGGGTGTCAAAATAGGGTAGGCCTGCTTCGTCACCTATCTAGCCCTGATGAGTCGACGTTGCATGAAAATTCTATTTCGACAGCATTTTATAAGGATAATCGTTAATAGGGTTTTACCCCCCCTTGAGTTTTAGGGGCCCTGATCCTAATTCTGATTGTTCTGAAAATTTTAGGGTTTGTGCAGAATCACTTGGGTATCTCAATTAGGGTTTCCTTTTGGACAAATTAATTTAATAAATATTACTTTTGATGAGAGTTGTTACATAATGCGATGGGTAAACGTGCCGGATTAACCGCGCGCATAACCAATCAGCAGACGCCACGTAAGGCGAGATTCCCAGAGTGACAATTACCACGCGCGCGTGGATCTCACTCACCTGACGGAAAGCCGAACCGTCAGTGACAGCATGATGATGGCCATGTCGGCAGTCAGCTCAAACGTCGCCGTCAACGACATTTTGCACCAACCTGTCAGAATTCAAAATTCGAGGTTTTTCCCGATCAAAGTTATTACAAACTTCATGCAGAAGTTACCCAGGCCGCGCAACACTCATAATTATCCAATGAACCTGCGCACTTACACTTAAAAGTAGAAAATTAGCAACAGACAAATCTGGTAGTCGCGCCGTAGTAACTGACAAACACTTACACGCGCGCCACCTACCAAGATCAAGCAAGCATTTTTCACAGCTAGCACTTTCTTTTTTCTAAAGTCCAGAGCTCCAACCACTTGCTTCGCGCATGGTGCAGCACTGGACTGGGGGGACTTGAAGGGGTATGGTCCCAAAAAGCCACGCAGACCATATTAGGTCGCGCGCTGGACCATACTCCTTACTCAACAAGCTGATCAATCTTCAAACCAGCGCGGGCTGTTCAAGCAGAACCTGGCCTCACGCGAGATCCAAGCAAGAGATAACATCGGTTTCCACACTTAGTATTCTGAATAAGAGCCTCCAGCCCCTACAACCCTGCGCGGGCTAGTTATGTGCTCAGCAAGGGTCGCCAGGAGTCAGGGTGTGAGGCCACTTCAGAGAGTACAAAAGGTACAAGATTTTAAAGACAAAGGACACCGCCTGAAATTGGGTATAAAGATAAAGGACAAAATTTGAAATTCATGCTTTTTTTAATTATTCTATTAGTATAGTAATTATCAAAATTATTCAACAAGTGCATCAAACAAAATAAAATTCAAAACTACTCTACAAGTGTATCATAATTACTCTACTAGTTTCTTAAGAGATCCTTACAAGATTAAAGGTATTTAATTTAAGAAAGGTTTCAACATGCTTTAAGGTGCAACTCTTGAAATGAGACAGGATATACAATTATACATTTAATGTGGCATGCTTAATTTCTTAATAAAAGAAAAAGAAAAAAAAGAGTACACAAGCGTTACAAAATAAAGCTTATATAAAAATCGAGTAAAAGATGAAGTACTTTGGGACATCCGACAAATTTCCAGGTTAATTCGTACATTCTAATCATACGTGTTTATGTTAATTGTGTACCTTTAGACTTAATCATTGTTTATTGAGTCCATAAAGTCTAGCATAGTCCGGGCAAGTACATAGGTTTGCATTTGGTAACCATTAGATATTGTCAGATCGCATAACGGTAAAATTGTACGAAATAGACGTTGGTGATTATACTATAAACTTTTAATAACTGTAATTCTTCTAATATACATAGAACAATAAACCGACGGCATCAATATGTGCTTTGGTGTGAGAAACTGATAAAAACTATATACGGATATATCAATATCGTATTTTCTGGTTTGATCGCGTTATTGTTAGTTTTGTCACAAATTAACACCTACTTATTGTCACACCCCAACCGATGGCGGAATCATCGGGGCGCGACACTGAGCGAAACAGATTGTCCAAGAGAAACCATAACAACTAAAATTACTAGATACTTAACGCTACGTCCCATACCATAACATATCAAATAAAAGCAGTTATTACAGATATAGATGTTCTCAAAGACAAATCATAGTTTCGACAACTCATAAATTGTTTAATTTGTTTCTAGACTCCCTTAGCTCGATATCCACAAACAAGGCACATCACAACATCCTAAACACCTGTCACATACGTTAAAATAGGTCAATACACATAGTGTAAAGGTAAGCATACAAGTTTAATAGTAAATAGACAGCGAAAGCGGTTTACGCATAACCAGTATATAACATGTTAAAAAGTGAAGCTAGCAGGTTATCGACAATGAAATATGCACATACATGACTGCGAGTTGTAGAATGCGCAACACATATCACCACTGTGAAACGTGAAGTAAAACCCTTAACAACCCTTGTCCACGACAGGTGCTGAGTCTAAACTATAGTACTATCGTTGCTAAGGTGTCGGGCAACAATCACTATGTAAACATAACATGCAAGCATTCATCGAATAACACGTATAACATGCAGTAACAGTTAGCGTATAAAAGTGTTTGCGTTGTTTGTCGATTGTGATTTGAAATAGGTAACGTATGTAACACCCAAAAGTGCGTAAAGCAAAAAGGGTTCGAGTATACTCACAGATCGTGTTAAATGAATAACACAGTCTTGGATTGAAGGGAGCGCTGGAGAGTTAGCCTGATTACAGAACGACAGTATAAGCGATGAACCGTGCGTTAAACAGTGTGTCGGTGGGTTAAGTGACGAAGGGTGATCTGATCGGATGGTCATCGGACGGATGGCCATTCGGTCGGAGGGTTGTCCGTTTGGGATGGATGTGTTTGTGTATGATGTGACTTTGAAGTTTTCATTGTAGCATTCATAAAAGTGAGAAGTATCTGTACCCTTCAGGTTGTCCGGTGGAACGGTCATCCGAATGGAGGGCCATTCGCTCGGATGGCGATCCGTTCAAGCGAGATATTCCAAAGATCCCAGTCCCTTAGTAGGATAGTCATTCAATCGGATGGTCATCCGATCAGATGATTATTCTTTGGAACTGATATATTTGAAGTTTGTAAAATGTTCAAGTTATTTGAAATCCACAAGTCATCCGTTCGGATTATCGTTCGATCGGATGGTGATCCGATCGGACAGCGATTGTAACACCCCGTGTTTCGAAAAGTCAAAGTACAAGTCAAAGCAAAGTCAAATGAAGAAAAGATTGCTATTTGCGATCTGTCACTCCTTGCTTAACAATTGCCTTTACTTCATTGATTTGTAATCAAATCCTTTTATTTATTTGCTTTAGTTGTATTACGTGGAGTATCTATAATAATCGAGGTTTAATCGATGTTAATCGCTAATCTATTTAACGCTAATCGCATCGCAATTGCATCAGCAACTTGATTGATAGGTTCTGTATATTGTTTTACGTGTGTGTTATTTTTGTGTTAATTGTGCATACTTACTTTATGTTTGTGGTGAATAATCGAAACACAATCGCAACCCTATCGCAATCTAATCGCAAACGCTAAACGCAAGTTATTTATGATGATTGTATATTAGATATAGTATTTGTGTGACTATTATTAATCTATAGCATCACCTAATCAACACTTGCTTAAACGCATCGCAACGCTCAACACGCGAAACGAAACACCGAAAACTAACTCGCCGGACTACTTCGATCGATTAACCATGCGATCGAATGGTCATCCGAACGGATGGCCATCCGATCGATGTGCCATTCGATCCGACACCATGCCCCTTTCCTCTTTTGGAAACCTATAAATACCCCTGTCACATCACCAACAGTGATGTGACAGCTCTCTCTCGTTCGACCAGCGTGCTCAAGCCCTCTTTTCTCTCGATTCTCGCGATTCTTGTATGATTTCAACTCAAATCTTGTACATCTATCATCTTTACACACTTCTTCATCATTTTCACCTTTGAATCTTAACTTTTAACCATGAAATCAGCGGATTTGAGGTGTTCTAGGATGATGTCATCATGGAGTTCTTATGAACTTCAGATTTGGCTTCATACCACCAAGAACAACTCAGATCTGAAGGATTTCCACATGATTAAACATTGTTTTCGCATAGATCTTAACATTTTCAAAGTTAAAAGGATTGAAAGATGCTTTTCCAACTTTCTTTCAACTCTTTTACACTCAATGCACTCAAAACCGATATAATCGGAGCTCGTTCAGGCCTTCTACTCATTTCTTAGTGAAGTGTCGGTCTGAGATCTGATTCCTACCAAAGAGAGAACCGATTTCAGGTTGAACATGAACAACCGTCATGAACAGTTAGCTGAACGGACTGGGGTGATTCCCACTTCGATCGGACGACTTGGACGTGACGAGGTTCCATTGTTTAGCACGTTGTCACACCGTCTCGAGCAAACCCGCAAACCTTTCAAAACTTAACAAATTTTCAAGTTTGCAAAACGATCAGATTGTGGAATGGATTACCGTCCGATAGGATTGCCATCCGATCGGATTGCTATCTGATCGAACAACAATCCGATCGGATTGCATCTAGACTTCAACACTTAATCATTTTATAATTTTCAAAGATCATCAGTTCTAACGGATTGCCATTCGATCGGAAGACCATCCGATCGAATGACCATCCTGCTGTGAACTTGTTCTCAACTGAAGGGTCTCGCCAATCGGATCGCTATCCGATCGAACGACCATTCGATTGAACGACCTGAAGGGTATAGATACTTCTCTGTTTTCAAAATGCTACAACGAAAACTTCAAAGCCATCATACACAAACACATCCATCCCAAACGAATGTCAATCCGACCGAATGGCCATCCGATCGAATGACCATCCGAACGGATTAACATCTGATCGAATGACCATCCGTTCGGATTGTCATCCGACCGGATTACCATTTGTCACTTAGTTCACTTTTCACCGTTTAACGCGTCGTTCATCGCTTATTCTATCGTTAACTGTTCAGGCTAATCTCTCAGCGCTCCTTTCAATCCAAGAGAGTGTTTATTTACTTAAACGCTATCTGTGAGTATACTCGAACCCTTTTTGCCTTACACACTTTTGGGTGTTACATAGTTTGCTTATTCAAATCACAATCGACACACAACGCAAACATTATTTATACGCTTACCATTATTGCATGCTACGTGTCACTCGATGAATGCTTTTATGTTATGTTTACATAGTGATTGTTGCCTGACACCTTAGCAACGATAGTACTATAGTTTGGACTCAGCACCTGTCATGGATAGGGGTTGTTAAGGGCTTTCTCACATGTCACAGTGGTGATATGTATTGCGCATTCTACAACTCGCAGTCACGTCTGTGCATATTTCATTGTCGATAACCTACTAGCCTTCACTTAGCTACTAGCCTTCACTTAGCTACATGTTACATGCTGGTTATGCGTAAACGATTTCGAATTCTATTATACTATTAAACTTGTATGCTCACCTTTACACTATGTGTATTGACCTCTATTTTAAAGTATGTGACATGTGTTTGAATGCTTAGGATGCTGTGCTTTGCTTGCTATCTTTGTGGAATCAAGATAGGATGGGTCTAGAAACAAACAATTTAAATTCTGAGTTGTCGAAACAATTTATTGTCTTTGAGATATTATGTCTGTAATAATTATTTTGCTGGATATGTTTTGGTATGGGACTTAACGTTTAATATTCGGTAATATTAGATGTTATAGATTTCTCCTGGACAATCTGTTTCGCTCAGTGCCGCGCCCCGATGTTTCTGTCATCGGTTGGAGTGTGACAGATTGGTATCAGAGCCATAACTATAGGGAATTAGGGAAGACTCGACCTAGTCCGGGTCGATGTCTTAGAAACGACCTAGTCTATAGTCTAAGTACCAACGGACCGCCTTGTGCGAACCCGGTAGGTGTTCCGCACTAGCTTATTTCTGTTATTCGATCAACTAACAATTATGCTATACTTTCACACTGCATTTCCTAAGGCAGCCGCACTGCACTATTTTCAAAAATGAACGAGTGATTAGATCGAGATTAGGTGTGAAAGCCAGAAACTCTCGATTAGATCGCTTGTTCGACCCGCATTTCTACATTAAACAAGAGGATTTGCGTTGAATCAGGAGTGAAATCCGTACTTCGACGCAATTTTTCTCTCTCAATCTCGTGATTATATCACACAAACAGGAATAGAGTTGTTAAGTTAGGGGTGTAACCCGAATCTTGATGACTTGTTCCGTTCTCTATTTTGGTTTTACAAAACTCTCACCAAAGTCTCGATGGATTCCAACGACTCGAGTTGCGTGAATAACCGAAAGGATGCGTGCCATTCACCATATGTCGGTGATAGAGCACAGTCTGTTAGGCCAAAACGTATACTTGATGTCCATGAGAATATTCACATTACCTTGGCTGGTAGACGTGTTCTGACGAAAGCCTAACACAATCTATTTTCAATTTCAAGCTCGCAATCGCTAATTTTATGTGTTTCGATTCTGAGCCCGCATTTTGCTGACTCTGATATTCGTCGTTTTTATGTGAGATTTATATGTTTTATGTGGTTTTATATGCTTGTTTGTTAGCGTTTTGAGGTAATATTGGTTTCGATCTAACGCTTTTGTTTCCGCTGAACGCACAACACTCACGACACCACGCTATTAAATCGCTCGCTATGGTACTCGCTGTATACCCGCTAATCGCAATCGCTATTCTCAAACGCGTGGACTTTATATGATAGATGAGTACGTGCAATATAAAGAGGTGAATACGTAGTGTGTCCTCATATGTTTCGGTGCCCTACGTGCTTAAGTGTTTATGTGCCTATGTGTTTCTGTGGTTTACGTACCTATGTGATGACGTGATTATTCGTGTTCCTGAGCTTTAGTAATATTAAGTGTGTTGTGAGGTGAGACTCGACATATAGTGTCTGAATCCTGTGGCGATGTCTATTGCAGACAATGTCGTCATTTGGATCGCACACTGCTCGGTCTGCCCGTCGTAACCATGAGGACAAGCGCATCGCTTCTCTGGTCGCTAAGCAGATGGCGAAAGTCATACCGCAAATTGTTAGCGAGCTGAATGAAAATGCTAGCAAGTCCTCTGAAGAGTATAGGACTGATTCTCCCCGCGCTACTTTTAGCCTCAAGCAGTTTAAAGCCTGCGGACCCAAGGAATTCACCGGAGAAGATGGGCCTACGACCATGTTTCAATGGTTCGATTCTATCGAAGTCACCCTGCGCCAAAGCGGCTGTCCTGAAAACCTTCTCATTGTCAACGCCACCGACGTTTTCCAGTCCAGGGCTCTGGACTGGTGGACTGCCGAAAGAAACAAGCGAGGGAATGATGCAGCTTACGGGCTTATGTGGGATGAGTTGAAGGACATCATGATGAAGGAGTTATGCCCTCCCCACGAGCTTCAAAAGTTGGAGGACGAGTTCTAGCACATCAAACAAGAGGGTGGCGACAACGCTGGTTTAACTGCCCGCTTTAAGCAGCTGAGCATAATCTGTCCAGGCCAAGTTACTACTCCCGAAATCACCATCAAGAAGTATATCTGTGCTCTACCGGATTGCGTGGCCGATTTCGTACAAGCCACGAAGACGACAACTATTGAGGAAACCTTCCTGCTCGTTGCCGAGATCAACGACAAGCGAGTTAAGGCTGGTTACTTTTATAATGCCTCCAAGAACCTTGACCAAGTTACCGCTACTCCCACCCCTGAAACCGCCGCCGCACCGCAATCTTCGAAGTCCTCCCACCACAAGAGAAAGAACAACAACAACAACAGTAGAAAGAATTGCGCTGTCACAGCTGCCGCTCCGCTCCAAGCAGTACATGCCCAACCGCAGCCCCAACACCGCCAAGTAGCGGCACCGGCAACCCATGCACCGCTGGCTAAGCGTGCATACACTGGTCCTCACCCGGCTTGCCCATGTACTTATCATCATCCTGTGGGGATTGCTTGCAGATACTGTGTTCACTACAATATGTATGACCATTTCACCGCCAACTGCCGTACTGGTCCACGTCAAGCTCCAGCTCCAGCTCAAGGCCAAGCTCTAGCTCAACAAGCTCTCATTCCTACTCCTCAAGGCCATCAAGCAGCTCCTACACCCGTGATCCATGCTAGGGCTTGTTTGCTTGTGGTGATCCCAACCACTTCGCAAACATGTGCCCCAACAAAGTTGTGAAGCAAGAGCTACAACAGCAGCAGCCCCAGCATTAGCAGCAGCCAGCAGCCCGCGGATATACTTTCAACACCAAAATCCGCCAGGCTCAAGCAGATAACAATGTGGTTAATGGTACTTCCTCGTAAATGGTATATATGCCTCGTGTTTGTTTGATACTGGACCCGATAACTGTTTTGTGTCGTTAGAATTCGAAAAGCTCCTTAATCGTAAGCGCGCCCATCTCCCCTCGACGTTCGATGTTGAAGTTGCCACTTGAAGAACCGTCGCTGTCAATTCTGTCTTACGTGATTGTACGCTTGAACTCAACAATCACGTCTTCCCTATAGACCTTATTCCGATGCAGCTCGGTAATTTTGACGTCATAGTAGGCATGGATTTTCTTCGTGAAAATCGTGCTAAAGTTGTTTGCTTCGATAAGATGATTGGTTTCTCGCTCGCTAATGGTGATCAACTTTGTGTTTACGGTGAAGTCACTTCGAAGAAACTCCAACTCATGTCGTGTGTCCAGGCTAGCAAGTATCTCCGCAAGGAATACCAAGCTTACTTGGCACACATTGTATTAGCAGATAAAAAGGAAGTTAAGGCAATAGACAAGGTGCCCGTGGTTCGTGAATTTCCTAACGTCTTTCCTGATGATCCACTGGGTTTACCCCCGAGTCGTGATATTGATTTTCGTATCGACCTCATTCCTGGAGCCAATCATGTTGCTAAATCTCCCTATCGCCTCGCTCCGTCTGAAATGCGCGAACTCTCTAGTCAACTCCAGGAATTACTTGACAAAGGCTTCATTCGCCCTACCACCTCTCCTTAGGGCGCACCCGTTCTTTTTGTCAAAAAGAAGGATGGGTCGTTCGGGATGTGCATCGACTCTAGGGAGTTGAATAAGCTAACTATCAAGAATCGTTATCCCCTGCCCTGAATCGATGATTTGTTTGATCAATTGCAAGGTGCTACATGTTTCTCGAAGATCGATTTACGCTCATGCTATCACTAGTTACGTATTCAGGAGGAAGATATACCTAAAACCGCTTTTCGAACCCGATACGGCCATTATGAGTTCATCGTAATGCACTTTGATTTAACCAACGCACCCGCGGTTTTCATGGATTTGATGAATCACGTGTGTAAACCATTTCTTGACCGCTTCGTCATCGTGTTCATCGATGATATCCTTATCTATTCGAAGTTGAAAACCGAACACGCGCAGCATCTACGTTTGGTTCTCGAGTTACTCCAAGGGAATCGACTCTATGCTAAGCTCTCTAAGTGTGAATTCTGGCTAGAGGAGGTTCAATTCCTCGATCACATCGTCAATAGTCAAGGTATTCACGTCGACCCCGCGAAGATCGAAGCTGTTAAGAGTTGGGTTACTCCAAAATCACCATCCGATGTTCGTTCGTTCCTCGGATTGGCGGGCTATTACCGTCGATTCATCGCTGACTTTTCAAAAATCGCTATCTCGCTTACTTCTTTGACGCATAAAGACAAGCCTTTTGTTTGGGGAACCAAACAAGAGACTGCCTTTCAAACTCTCAAGCATATGCTCTGCAATGCTCCCGTTCTCGCTCTACCCGACGGAAACGATGACTTCGTTGTCTATTGTGATGCCTCGAACCATGGTCTTGGTTGTGTTCCCATGCAACGGGACAAGGTTATCACTTACGCCTCTCGTCAGCTAAAGATCTACGAGAAGAACTATGCAACCCACGACCTCGAGCTAGGCGCAGTTGTTTTTGCGTTGAAGATTTGGCGACACTACCTTTATGGTACCAAGTGTACGGTCTTCACCGACCATAAGAGCCTTCAACACATCCTCAACCAAAAAGAACTAAATATGCGTCAACGCCGATGGGTTGAGCTTCTCAACGATTACGACTGTGAGATTCGTTATCATCCTGGTAAAGCAAATGTCGTTGCCGACGCCCTCAGCAGACGAAGCTATTTGCATAGCGTTCGAAATGTTCACACCCAACACCATCTCGAAACTCTTATCCGTGACGCTCAACATGCTTGTTTTACCGAACGCACCTTGAAGAAGGAAAGGATTCTCCATAATGGTGATCAGTTAGTGAATAAATCGAATGGGATCTTCCATTATCTGGACTGAATTTGGATTCCCAAGCGCACTAACTTACGCCAAATTCTGCTGAACGAAGCCCACAAGTCTCGATATTCTATTCATCCCGGTGCCGACAAAATGTACCATGACCTTCGTCTACGATACTGGTGGCCTGGAATGAGGAAGGATATCGCAATCTATGTTTTGAAGTGCCTGACTTTTTCGAAAGTCAAAGCCGAGTAACAAAGACCCTCTGGCTTGCTTGTGCAACCCGAGATCCCGATGTGGAAATGGGAAAGCATAGCCATGGACTTTATAACAAAACTCCCGCGTACAACTTCAGGTCACGATAGCATCTGCGTTATCGTTGACCATTTGATTAAATCTGCTCATTTTCTGCCGATATGAAAAGACTTTAAGGTAGAAAAATTAGCCCGAATCTACACCGACGAGATCATTTGTCGACACGGGACGCCTCGTGACATCATTTCTGACCGTGATGGTCGGTTTACCTCGCATCTTTGGGAAACGTTTCACTCTTCTCTCGGTACTACGCTTAATCTAAGTACCGCTTTCCATCCCCAAACCGACGGTCAGACTGAAAGAACGATTCGTACTCTTGAAGACATGCTTCACTCGTGTGTCATATATTTCGGTGGTAACTGGGATGCGCACTTACCTTTGGTCGAATTCTCGTACAATAACAGTTATCATTCTAGCATATAAATGGCACCATTTGAGGCATTATACGGAAGAAAATGTCGATCGCCGATTGTGTGGCATGAGATCTGAGATACGCAAATAACCAGTCCTGTGCTACTACAATAAACGACTGATAAGATCCTCCAAATTCAAGACAATCTGCTGAAAGCTCGGAGTCTTCAGAAAAGTTACGCCGATAGATGACGCAAGCCTCTTGAATTTGACGTTGGCGATCACGTACTCCTAAAGGCAAGGGCGTAGCTTTGTGAGGGCGGGAGGGGCGGCCGACCCCCTGAACTTTTCACTCGTTAGTGGAGAGTATCTAGTTTCGTATAGAAATTTTTGGGTATATACGTTTTTGACACCCCAGTTTTATAGAAATTTTTGGTATATATGTTTTCGACCCCCAGGTCAGAAATCTTAAGCTTCGCCACTGCCTAAAGGTTTCACCTTGGAAGGGTGTGATCAGATTCGGCAAGAAAGGGAAACTCGCGCCTCGATATGTTGGACCCTTTAAAATTCCGGAAAGGATTAGAAAAGTAGCCTACAGACTTGAACTGTCGGAGGAACTTAGCAACGTCCACCCGACTTTCCATATTTCGAACCTCAGAAAGTGCCTGGCCGAGCATAATTTACAAGTTCCGCTTGAGGATCTACAAATGGATGAAACATTACACTTCGTGGAGAAGCCTGTCGAGATCATGGATCAAGAAACCAAGAAGCTCAGACGCTCACCCATTCCCATTGTGAAAGTTCGCTGGGAAGGCAAACGAGGTGCAGAGTTCACCTGGGAACTCGAAAGTGACATGAAGGCGAAGTACCCACAGTTTTTTGTTACTTGTAGGATCGTTTGCTGACCCGAACGAGTCGTTCAGAGGTTGTCTCTTGCGTTTCAGATGCGGAATAATAAGAAATGCAAGTAGAAGTAGCTTGTTCTTCTTCCTAACTGCTTGTTTTATTGATTTGAAATGTTTTACAGCTCGATCTTCACACCGGCAGAGCTTCGGCGTGGAATTTCAAACACATGTTATGAGGTCCACCCTAATGACACCTATATATAGACTTTCTGGTTCGCTTATGTGTCACATGACCATAAAAGCGGACCAGACATGTCCATATAAGCGGACCAGACTGACAAATAAGTTGACCAGACTCCCTATGTCCCTATGAGTGGACCAGACTCATAAAACCTATACAGACTCCTGTTTTCTCGTATTTCATGCCCTATGCTATACAATACGACGTAAGACCTGATCCTGCACAAACACACTCTACCTAAAAGTAAATTTTACGTATTAAACAATTCAATGTAAACACTCTGAAATAATCAGACGACTGCCTCTCATAAACATAAACAATCACTCTCCATCAGATCACATACATGATGAACCACTTATTGATTTGAAAACATATTTTGACATTTAAGATACATTCCCCCTCACAACAATGTCATCAAGTTTAGCACTCGGAATTTTGAAAATCAGCTTTCCAACATCAGTTGTCGAAAATCTTTTTGACTTTTTCAAAAGTTTATGCTAAAACACACCGAAAATCTTTTTGAAATTTTGAGTGAAAAGAAATGCAATAAAGAAATATTTACAGACAATATTTTTGTGAGTTTTGTGTAAGAGGATCATATCAGTTTTTGACAAGTCACAAGTACCGTTGAGCTTAGTTACACATTAAGAATTAAACAATTCACTTAGATTGCCAATATACTGATCCACTTAAATTTTCACACAAATTTCAACTGATTCAGGATATGAGTTAGTTGTTTTAAGAACTTAAACTCATTCATGTATCCCACCTCTTGAATATACTCCCGTATCCAGATCCCAATATTCAGTCTTACAGGTGAGTATACTACAGATGATATCTGTCAGGGGAATAAATTATAGTACGAGGGCCGTGAGAGCTCAGGTCGATCTTTCGATACGCAGAGAGATGACGGCTTCGACTTTTGGTGGGTCCCCTTTAGAGGATCTTTTGCATTACAACAGCAATGACTATCAATTTTATTGTTTCATCAATTTGCTGAGGGCTGCGCTATATTTCAAGCATGCGGAAAGTATTCTCCGGGGACTAGGTCAGAAATTTCTTTCAGCAGAAGTCCCGGGATAATACCCCAGATATCACTGAGCATAAAGACCTAGTATCTCAGAATAAGGGACCTTTCAAACGAGATTTCAGGGGTTACCTATATATCCAAGTAGTGTTCCCCACGAAATAAGCAAGTTTGAAATTTAGTTTATATCCCGAAAAAGTTTACTAAATGTGTAAAAACCTATCGGCATATCATCAGTGAGACTGTTTAACGCTATTCAAACATTACATTTCTTTAGCATACTGTGACTGTCTATTGATGTACTATCATTTCCTCTTCTTAGACACCAAAACTCATTTTTGATTTTATCATGTTTTTGCCTTTTTCAAATTTTCAAATGTTTTTGGATTTTCTGAAATTTTTACTCCCCCTAAAATTCAAACACATTTCAGGAAATTTGAAAACAAACTATACAAGAACATGACAACTGATATCAAATTGCCTCAATTCGCCATCCACTTGGCATAAACAATCAGAACTCCCCCTTTCACAAAACTATTTTCTCATTATGATTTCAAAACACTCAAGTTTGTTTTAACCAAAATGATTTGTCCGGAAAATAAGTTTTGTTAATTTTCAAACCACTTGTAGGTTAGGGGAATGGTTCATCATTTTGTCCATTCAATCTCTTGTATCAGGATTACATCAAGTTCAAACTAATGACCTTGAGTAATCACTTTGTCAGAATCAACCTCTTACCACTTGTAAGTATATCCAAAACAATTAATCACATGTAGGAATAAAACATCTACACAAACCATTTTACCAATCAAGATGCCGATTCCTGCTTCACACTTACCAACCTGGAAGCTCCGGCAAGTCATACTTAACCTGTAAAATGCTAACAATTTTAAGAACTTTTCATATAAACTCATAAAACATGAATGATGCCGATTCCTGATCCACGATTACAAACTTGGGATCTCCGGCAAGTCAGGTGTTTTAAGCAAAGAAAATGTCCACCCAAGCCTGACCAGCCTTGGGTGTTTTCAGTTCAGAAGCAGTTGGAGTGTAAGTTGCTTTCTTTTTAGCATAAAACTCCTTTACCCCTTTTACTTTTCCATCGACCATTTTTTCGAAAATCTTTTTAACATTCCCATTAAACGCTTTCTCAACATCAAAGTTATCCTTCTCAGAATAACCCTGATTTGAGATTTCAGATTTTCCAGTTTTCCTTTTAAATTTTTCAGTCCTCAATGGTGGAAAGTTCTCATCATCCATTGAAAGAACTGAATTTTCATCACTCTTATCAAACTGTGGCTCCTCTGATTTTGTGGAATCAGATTCATCGCCAGATTTTACTTCTGATTTCTTAACAACCCATTTTTGGTTGTCAAGTTTCACACTTCGCTTGTAAAATCTCTTCGAACATTCACCAACTTCAAATGTTGAATTTTTGAAAACTTTAAATTTTTCAGTTGGTGATTCAGTTTTATCAACAACAACTTCTTTCAGTTTTCCAGAAACTCCCTGTTTTATGTTTGTCGCTTTCGGACAGTTCCATGCAATATGACCAACTTCATTGCATCGGAAACAGGTTCTTGTTTCTTTCCTTTAATAAGCTCCATTCTTCATCTTTTCATCAAGAAACTCCTGGTTTGACTGTTTCCAGAATGAGCTCTTTGCTTCTTCTTCATGGCTAGTTCCTGCAACATATGTCATTTTTGATTTAAAATCTCGAATATATTTCTTATTTTTATAATTTTCAGATGGAATAAAACCAAGTCCTTTCTTTTTGTAGCTACGATTGTGGTTTGGTTTCTTTTGAAAACCAGAACCAGAATTGTAACCCTTTTTCTTGTTCAAACGTTGTTGTACTCTTGAGGTGTAAAGTTTAGGTTTTACATTAAGATTTTCATCTTTTATTTCAGAAATATTAATTTCTGTTAGTTTGAAAACCTTTTTTATCAAATCAGTTTTGACACCTCTTATTGGAAATTCTTTATCAAAATATAATTTGTCAGAACCATTCAAAGTATATGCAACTTCAAATGTTTCGTCATTCAAATTAGATTTTGACAACAAAAACTCTTTACTGTAAACCCTTTTTCCCGACGATTTTGAACTCTTTTCGGATGAATTTGAACTCCCAACTGACTGACACGAACTTTCGGACTCGGACTTTGACTCTGACTCCTCATCCTTATCCAACACCTGATCAACCACTCGTTTTATCAGTTCTGACTCATGATCTGTGTCGGACGCTGTGAACGTGACGTCAATACTATCCGGTAAAACATCGGTTATCTCGGACTCCAACTTTATATTGACTGCCTTTTTTAATTCTTCCTCGTTAGGTTTTCTAGACGAATACCCTTCCCAAATCGGAGGCGGACACTTATTATAACAGACACCCTGTTTCTTACCAGTATCCTTTCTCTTCTTTGGCTTTGTTTCTTCACCTTTAAACGCTTCAAATCCTTCAACTGTTGGATAAATTCTATCCATTACGTAGTCACAACCTTTGTAACTTTGCAGCAATCTTCTGATTCTTTCATTCTCAGCTGCTTCATTCTCCAACTCTTTCTTTCTCTTTGCACATTCTTCTATGTACATGTTAATCTCTTTCTGCTTTGTCATCATAGTAGCATTCAACATCTTCAAAGCTTTCTCTCTTTCAGAGTTAGTCTTTTCCAGACTATTCACAGTTCTGTTCAATACATCATATGACTGTTTCAAATTTTTTACATCAAACAACAACTTTTCCTTCAACTTTTCTAACTCACTAAACCTCTCATCTTTCTCTATACATTGTTTACAAGACTCTGAACATGTAAAACAAGGTTTTGTGATTTCAACTATTTTCTCGACCTCAACTATCTTTTGAACTTCCACAATCTTCTCAATCACTTTGACTTCTTTCAATTCTTTTGCAGCTTTCCTTTCTTTTAGTTTCTTCAATTTCTCTGCAAAATAAAATTCAAAACTGTCAGAAGATAAATGAGATTTTCCAATGTTTATCTGTTCAACTTCTTCATCATCATCATCACTGCTTTCAGAAGAAACAGATTTTCCATCTTGACTCTCCTCATTATCCGACATTACATCCATCCACTCCTTCAGCAACTCTGGCTTTTGCACAATCTGAGCAATAAAAACTTTAACATTGGGATCAGCTGGAATGTACTTGTCCCAGCTAAAACCATCAGCTACTTTCTCGTCATCTTGATCCATGATGCCATAGTAAGCCTTCTTGTTTGCATCCTCGATCATTCTTCCATGTGCCGTTTGAGGTTCCTTTTGTTGATGCGGTTGGTGAGTAATTTGCTGATAAATGGTCTTCCGATAATAATCATCTTTCCCAGCAGACTCCTTTGCTCCTCTTGGTTCCTGATTCTTGCACTCCCTTTTAAAGTGGCCTTTCTCCCTGCAACGAAAACAAACAACTTTAGATTTATCAAATCCAAGATTAGAAAGATTTGCATCCAAGAAATCATTTCTTCCGGTAACTAATCTAAACTTTTCTGCTCTCCTCAAAACACTCGCCAATGCCCATTTAATATCCATCAGTTCCAGCTCCTCTGCATCAATTTGGTCATAATCTTCCTTTGTGAGCATCGGATTGCCAATTTTTCCGGCAATCAACCCTTCATAAGATTCTAATGCAGTGACCAATAATCCCATATGATGCTTTACAACTTCTTCAGAATAATTTTGACCATTTTGAAGATGTAGAGCTACATTGCACTGAATCGAATGCCCATTTCCAGCAGATGCACTTTGAACACTTGGAGGATTCACCGTTGAGAACCCACTAGTGTTTACTGATCCTTGACTGCTAGGTGTAGATTGATTTCCAGCACTAAATGCAGTTTGTATCTTTGGACTTGCTTCAGCAGTTTGAACATTTCCTTTATAGTACAATTTAATATCTTGTTGATGAGTAGAACTGTTCATTCTAGCAATTTTCTGCTGCTCCAGATCCTGTGCCTCCAACTTCTCGATAAACTGTGCAATTGATAACTTTTTAAACTGTCCGGAATTTTTCAATATCATCATATATGTACCCCATTCCTGTTGCGGTAACGCATCAGCAAGCTTTTCAACCCATTCTGCTGGAGTTTTTGTAATCTTCAACTGTGACATAGTGCGTACAAGATGACAATATCTTTCAATAAGACTCTTTGTTGTTTCACCAGGCATACACGTAAACAGTTCAAATTCCTTTTTCAACAAAGCTGCTTTACTTTGTAGCATTTCAGTACTTCCCTCAAATTTCTTTCCAAGAGCTTCCCAAATAGAATAAGCATTGTCATCATGTTGAAGCAACACAAATATATCCTCCTTTATTGCTTGTTGTAACAAATTGACCATCATTTTCTCTCCTTTATAACTTTCCCTCTCTTGTTCAGTAAATTCAGAAATGATTTTATTAGCTCCCAATGTATTCTTTGGCCTCTCATATTCAGTTTCGATGCTTTCCCAAGCTTTTAGATGATTCGCCTGAACCCAATTCTCAAACCGTTTCTTCCATCCGTGATAATCTTCAATTCCCATAAGTTTCGGGGGTTTTTGCATTGTTCCGGTTTCATTTTCTGCATTCATGTTTTGAGCAATTGCAGTTGGAGTAGTCGATGAGGCAAATGCGTTATAGAACTCGGAATCCATACTGACTTAACACGTATTTCAAGGCAAATGACAGAAGAGCGAACCAACTCTGAACAAAAAAACAAACCAGAAAAATGTACTAATGAGCGAATCCAACTATGTCTGTTCGAGCGGACCAGACTTGTTCGTTCGAGCGGACCAGACTTGTTCGTTCGAGCGGACTAGACTTGTTCGTTCGAGTGGACCAGACTTGTTCGTTCGAGCGGACCAGGTAATGATATTTGGATCAGACCAGAAAGATGTGTTGTTCAAGCGGACCAGATGAGCGAACCAGCATCCAAAACTGCCATTTTGAGCGAACCAGAACTAAAAACAGTGTACGTTGGAGCGGACCAGAAACGCGAACCACATATCGAACATGTTTTGACTCATTAAAACTTCGAATTTTGGCTTCAAACTTTCCAGGGTTTATCTCGATACTATTGCGCACAAGTTGTGTAAATTTGAGCAAATTCCGACCGTGAAATCTTCCTGAATCAGTAAAAGAAGGTGTAGAAGTGTGAAGAAATGATGAAAAACAGCTACAATCTGCAGAAAACCTCCTCCCAAGCTCTGATACCACTTGTAGGATCGTTTGCTGACCCGAACGAGTCGTTCAGAGGTTGTCTCTTGCGTTTCAGATGCGGAATAATAAGAAATGCAAGTAGAAGTAGCTTGTTCTTCTTCCTAACTGCTTGTTTTATTGATTTGAAATGTTTTACAGCTCGATCTTCACACCGGCAGAGCTTCGGCGTGGAATTTCACACACATGTTATGAGGTCCACCCTAATGACACCTATATATAGACTTTCTGGTTCGCTTATGTGTCACATGACCATAAAAGCGGACCAGACATGTCCATATAAGCGGACCAGACTGACAAATAAGTTGACCAGACTCCCTATGTCCCTATGAGTGGACCAGACTCATAAAACCTATACAGACTCCTGTTTTCTCGTATTTCATGCCCTATGCTATACAATACGACGTAAGACCTGATCCTAGACACCTAGACGTAATCAACAGATGTAATGCACCAACACGCCTGCGCCTTAATTTCAGGACGAAATTATCTAAACTAGGGGAGGCTGTAACACCCCGTGTTTCGGAAAGTCAAAGTCAAAGGAAGAAAAGATTGCTAATTGCGATCTGTCACTCCTTGCTTAACTATTGACTTTACTTCATTGACTTGTAATCATATCCTTTTATTTATTTGCTTTAGTTGTATTATGTGGAGTATCTATAATAATCGAGGTTTAATCGATGTTAATCGCTAATCTATTTAACTCTAATCGCATCGCAATCGCATCCGCAACTTGATTGATAGGTTTTGTATATTGTTTTACGTGTGTGTGTTATTTATGTGTTAATTGTGCATGCTTACTTTATGTTTGTGGTGAATAATCGAAACGTAATCGCAACCCTATCGCAATATAATCGCAAACGCTAAACGCAAGTTATTTATGATGATTGTATGTTAGATATAGTATTTGTGTGACTATTATTAATCTATCGCATCGCCTAATCGACACTCGCTTAAACACATCGCAACGCTCAACATGTGAAACGAAACACCGAAAACTAACTCGCCAGACCACTTCGATCGAATGACCATTCGATCGAATGGTCATCTGAACGGATGGCCATCCGATCGATGTGCCATTCGATCCGACACCGTGCCCTTTTCCTCTTTTGGAAACCTATAAATACCCCTGTCACATCACCAACAGTGATGTGACAGCTCTCTCTCGTTCGACCAGCGTGCTCAAGCCCTCTTTTCTCTCGATTTCTCACGATTCTTGTAAGTTTTCAACTCAAATCTTGTACATTTATCATCTTTACACACTTCTTCATCATTTTCACCTTTGAATCTTAACTTTTAACCATGAAATCAGCGGATTTGAGGTGTTCTAGGATGATGTCATCATGGAGTTCTTATGAACTTCAAGATTTGGCTTCATACCACCAAGAACAACTCAGATCTGAATGATTTCCACATGATTAAACATTGTCTTCACATAGATCTAAACATTTTCAAAGTTAAAAGGATTGAAAGATGCTTTTCCAACTTTCTTTCAACTCTTTTACACTCAATGCACTCAAAACCGATAGAATCGGAGCTCGTTCAGGCCTTCTACTCATTTCTTAGTAAAGTGTCGGTCTGAGATCTGATTCCTACCAAAGAGACAACCGATTTCGGGTTGAACATGAACAACAATCATGAACAGTTAGCTGAACGGACTAGGGTGATTCCCACTTCGATTGGATGACTTGGACGTGACGAGGTTCCATTGTTTAGCACGTTGTCATACCGTCTCGAGCAAACCGCAAAACTTTCAAAACTTAACAAATTTTCAAGTTTGCAAAATGATCAGATTGTGGGACGGATTGTCGTCCAATCGGATTTCCGTCCGATCGGATTTCCATCCGATCGAACGACAATCCGATCGGATTGCATCTAGACTTCAACACTTAATCATTTTATAATTTTCAAAGATCACCAGTTCTAACGGATTGCCATTCGATCAGAAGACCATCCGATCGAATGACCATCCTGCTGTGAACTTGTTCTCAACTGAAGGGTCTCGCCAATCGGATCGATATCCGATTGAACGACCGTTCGATCGAATGACCGTTTGATCGAACGACCTGAAGGGTAGAGATGCTTCTCAGTTTTCAAAATGCTACAATAAAAACTTCAAAGCCATGATGACACTTTGGTGTTCATGAGAACCCATGATGACATCATCCTAGAACAGCCCAAATCCATGGATTTCATGGTGAAAATTAAGAGTTGATGGTGGAATCGATGAGAAAGTGTGTGTAGATCAAAGAAGTACAAGACTTGAGATGAAAACTTACAACAATCGCGAGGAATCGAGAGAAAAGGGGCTGAGTATGCACTGGTCGGAGGACATGATGACACTTTGGTGTTCATGAGAACCCATGATGACATCATCCTAGAACAGCCCAAATCCATGGATTTCATGGTGAAAAATTAAGATTTGATGGTGGAATCGATGAGAAAGTGTGTGTAGATCAAAGAAGTACAAGACTTGAGATGAAAACTTACAACAATCGCGAGGAATCGAGAGAAAAGGGGCTGAGTATGCACTGGTCGGAGGAGAGTTGTCACATCACATGAACATTGATGTGACTGGTGAGTATTTATAGGTGAAGAGGAGAGAATAGGCGGTGTAGTGATTCGATCGGACGGATGACCATTTGATCGAAGGGTCATTCGATCGAAGGGCTTTAGCGAGTTGGTTTCCGACTTTTTATTTTGTGAGTCGAGCATTGCGATGTGTTTAAGCGAGTGTCGAATAAGCGATGCGCTAGTTTTAAATAATAGTTACACAAATAACATAACTAACATACAACGACATAAACAACCTTGCGTTTCCAGTTCGCGATGAGATTGCGTTGCGATAGAGTTGCGATTGCGTTTGCGATTAACCACCTCAAGCATATAATAAACATGCACAAGTAACACATTATAACACACACCCATAAAACAATATCCAGAACTGCGATTTAGGTTGCGATTGCGATGAGATAGCGTTAAGTAGATTAGCGTCTAATAGCGATTATTGCATAGATACTCCGCATAATACAACTAAAACAACATAAATTTATGTATCGATTAACAAGTCAAAGAGTACAAGTAATAATTAAGCAAGGAATGACAGGTCGAATTAGCATTCTTTTCCTCCTTTGACTTTGACTTTGACTTTGACTTGTACTTCGACTTCAAAAAGTCGGGTTGTTACAGCCTCCCCTACTTTAGGGAATTTCGTCCCGAAATTAAGGCGCAGGCGTAACGAATAGTTGTGGATACTTAGCCTTCATGTCACTTTCTAGTTCCCAGGTGAACTCTGCGCCACGTTTGCCTTCCCAGCGAACCTTCACTATTGGAATGCGAGAGCGTCGGAGCTTCTTGGTTTCTCGATCCATGATCTCGACAGGCTTTTCCACGAAGTGTAATGTTTCGTCCACTTGTAGATCCTCAAGTAGTACATGTAAATTCTGCTCGGCCAGACACTTTTTGAGGTTCGAAACATGGAAAGTCGGGTGGACGTTGCTAAGTTCCTCTGGTAGTTCGAGTTTGTAGGCCACCTTGCCAATTCTTTCTAGAATTTTAAAGGGTCCAACATATCGAGGCGCGAGCTTTCCTTTCTTACCGAATCTGATCACCCCCTTCCAAGGTGAAACCTTTAGGAGTACGTGATCGCCAACGTCAAATTCAAGGGGCTTGCGGCGTCTATCGGCGTAACTTTTTTTACGACTCTGAGTTTTCAGCAGATTGTCCCGAATTTGGAGGATCTTGTCAGTCGTTTCTTGCAGTAGCTCAGGACCGGTAATTTACGCATCTCCGATCTCGTGCCACACAATAGGCGATCGACATTTTCTTCCATATAATGCCTCAAATGGTGCCATTTGAATGCTAGAATGATAACTGTTATTGTACGAGAATTCGACCAAAGGTAAGTGTGCGTCCCAATTACCACCGAAATCTATGACACACGAGCGAAGCATGTCTTCAAGAGTACGTATCTTGCGTTCAGTCTGACCGTCAGTTTGGGGATGAAAAGCGGTACTTAGATTAAGAGTAGTACCGAGAGCAGATTGAAACGTTTCCCAAAGACGCGAGGTAAACCGACCATCGCGGTCAGAGAGGATATCACGAGGCGTCCCGTGTCGACAGATGATTTCGTCGGTGTAGATCCGTGCTAATCGTTCTACCTTAAAGTCTTCTCGTATTGGTAGAAAATGAGAAGATTTAGTCAGATGATCAACGATAACCCAGATGCTATCGTGACCTGACGGTGTGCTAGGGAGTTTCGTTATAAAGTCCATAGCTATACTCTCCCATTTCCACATAGGGATCTCGGGTTGCACGAGTAAGCCAGAGGGTCTTTGTTGTTAGGCCTTGACCTTCGAACAAGTCAGGCACTTCGAAACATAGATAGCGATATCCTTCTTCATTCCAGGCCACCAATACCGAACACGAAGGTCGTGGTACATTTTGTTGGCACTAGGATGAATGGAATATCGAGACATGTGCGCTTCAGTCAACAATATATCTCGAAGGTTATTGCGACTTGGAATCCAGATGCGATCGAGATAGTAATAGATACCGTTCGATTTGGTGACAAATTGAGATTCAGCACCACACTTCTTCATTTCCTCTCGCAAGGTATTCTCAATGAAGCAGGCGTGCTGAGCGTCACGAATTAAGTCTTCGAGGTCGTGTTGGGCGTGAGTATTACGAGCGCTATGCAAATAGCTTTGTCGACTTAGAGCATCGGCCTCGACATTTGCTTTGCCAGGGCTGTAACGAATCTCAAAGTTGTAATCGTTAAGAAGTTCAACCCATCAGCGTTGGCGCATATTCAGTTCCTTCTGGTTCAAGATATGTTGTAGGCTCTTATAGTCTGTGAAGACCGTACACTTTGTACCGTAAAGGTAGTGTCACCAAATCTTTAACACAAAAACAACTGCACCAAGCTTGAGATCGTGAGTTGTATAGTTCTTCTCGTGGATCTTGAGCTGATGAGAGGCGTATGCGATAACCTTGTCACGTTGCATGAGGACACAACCGAGACCGAGGTTAGAGGCATCGCAGTAGATAACGAAGTCATCATTTCCATCGGGTAACGCCAGGATAGGAGCATTGCAGAGCATATGCTTGAGAGTCTGAAAAGCTTGCTCTTGTTCGGTTCCCCAAACAAAAGACTTGTCTTTCTGCGTCAGAGAAGTAAGCGGGACGGCGATTTTAGAAAAGTCAGCGATGAATCGATGGTAATATCCTGCCAATCCGAGGAATGAACGAACATCGGATGGTGATTTTGGTATAACCCAACTCTTGATAGCTTCGATTTTCGCGGGGTCAACGTGTATACCTTGACTATTGATGATGTAACCGAGGAATTGAACCTCCTCTAGCCAAAATTCACATTTGGAGAACTTGGCAGAGAGTCGATTCCCTTGGAGTAACTCGAGAACCAAACATAGATGTTGCGCATGTTTGGCTTTCGACTTCGAATAGATAAGGATATCATCGATGAACACGATGACGAAGCTGTCAAGGAATGGTTTACACACGTGATTCATCAAATCCATGAAAACCGCGGGTGCATTGGTTAAACCAAAGGGCATTACGATGAATTCATAATGGCCATATCGGGTTCGAAAAGCGGTTTTAGGTATATCTTCCTCCTGGATTCATAACTGGTGATAGCCTGAGCGTAAATGAATCTTCGAGAAACACGTTGCGCCTTGTAATTGGTCAAACAAATCATCGAGTCGGGGCAGGGGATAGCGATTCTTGATAGTCAGCTTATTCAAATCCCTATAATCGATGCACATCTGGAACGATCCATCCTTATTTTTGACGAAAAGGACAGGTGCGCCCCAAGGAGAGGTGCTAGGGCGAATAAAGCCTTTGTCAAGCAATTCCTGGAGTTGACTCGAGAGTTCGCGCATTTCAGATGGAGCGAGGCGATAAGGAGATTTAGCAACATGATTTGCTCCAGGAATGAGGTCGATACGAAAATCAATATCACGACTCAGGGGTAAACCAGGTAAATCATCTGGAAAGACGTTAGGAAAATCATGAACCACAGGCACCTTATCCATTGCCTTCTTTTCCTTTTCCTCCGCTACCACGATGTGCGCCAAGAAAGCTTTGTATTCCTTTTGGAG
>JARYGA010052065.1:0-18027 GCA_030545235.1 Helianthus tuberosus | reverse complement strand
AGTATTTATGGACTTGATGAACCGAGTTTGCAAGCCATATCTCGATAAATTCGTGATTGTATTTATCGATGATATTTTGATCTATTCGCGGACAAAGGAAGAGCATGAGCAACACCTTAGAGCCATCTTAGAGCTTCTTAAGAAGGAGAAGCTCTACGCTAAGTTCTCGAAGTGCGAGTTTTGGTTACGTGAGGTACAGTTACTCGGTCACGTGGTAAATGAGAATGGTATTCATGTGGATCCCACCAAGATCGAGGCGATCAAGAATTGGGAAACTCCGAAGACGCCAACTGAAATCCGATAGTTTTTGGGCTTAGAAGGGTATTATCGTAGATTCATTGAGGATTTTTCTAAAATCGCTCAACCGCTGACCTCCCTCACTCAAAAGGACAAGAAGTACGAATGGGGAGACAAACAAGAAGAAGCTTTTGAGCTGCTTAAGAACAAGCTTTGCGATGCACCTTGATGTGTTTAAAATGCAACATATAAATTTCATCAATTGTGGCATAAAACTAACCCTTTTTTACTACTAATGTTGGAAAAAGTGTGCTTTTGTCTTCCTTTTGTATTTTCAGGATTAAATGAGCTCAAATTAGCAAAAGAAGCAAAAAGACATCAAAATCTAACATAAATACAAGAAAAGGAACAAGACGTGATATGCCCGACCCCACGACAGCATCTTCCCAAGCAAAACAAGATAACAGAAGACTGAACACGCCCCGTGCTCAGCCAGCACAGGGGCGTGCCCAAGTGTCAGCAGAAAAGACAAAGTGGTAGAAGCTTCTATTGCCCACCATGGGGCCGTGGTCAACTATAAGATTCACACAATCCAGGCAAATCTTCATAGTACAAAGATTCTTCTGCACACGGGGTCGTGCTCAGCGGACACAGGGGCGTGGTCAACTAATAAGACAAGCTGCAATAAATGAAGAAAGAGAAGGATGTGGACACGGGGCCATGCCCACTGGACACGGGGCCGTGCCCGAGCTTCTGTTCAGCCTATAAATAGGAGTGCTTGGCTCAAGCTCAAACCATCCCTTGGCACACCACCTCTCTCACACTTCACCCACCACCCACCACCACCATAACACCATCATCCACCACCATCATCCACTGGCCATGCCCGAGCTTCTGTTCAGTTTATAAATAGGAGTGCTTGGCTCAAGCTCAAACCATCCCTTGGCACACCACCTCTCTCACACTTCATCCACCACCACCATAACACCATCCTCCACCACCATCATCCACTGTCCATCGTAGAGTGTGTGAGTCGTCTCGGGATCCAAGATTGATCGTAAGAGTTCTTGACAATCAAGGCCATGTTTGCCTAAGTCTCTTACATCACTTGGTGAAGACAAAGTGTCATATAAGGATTCCACATGAAAATTGGAGTTGTATGAAAGAAGTAGATGACCAAACAGAAACGGTAAACTACATTGATAATAGACCTAGGCCGTCGGGTCCTCCAACGGGTACCTACAACCAAGGATGGCGTAACCACCCAAACCTTGGTTGGAGAGATCCCGGCAATAGTAGTAACCAACAAAATCAACGAACTAACTTTCAACAACCACAAAATTTCTCTCAACAACAAGGTGGAAGAGAAAGGCTTGAAGATACTGTATCTCGCCTCATCTCCGACACCGAAAAGAAAAACTCGGATCGATTTCAACAATTGGAATCGAATTTTAGAAATCAACAAGCTAGCATTCAAAACGTTGAAAAACAATTAAATCAACTAGCTCAATATTTCTCCGAGAGACCACAAGGCGCGTTACCAAGTAATACCGAAACCAACCCAAAAGCACAAGTACATCTCATCACACTGAGAAATCGAACCGTGGGTTCCGAGGAGGCTCCAGTACCGCCAGATGAAAGAAGCCAATCTAGCCAAACCATGACCCTGCCCGCATCAGAAAAGGATTCTTTACCAAATCAAGAGCCCACCAAGACTCCTCAAATTCCGTACCCCGGTAGGTTAAATCGTCAAAAGACCGATGAGCAATTCGCAAAGTTCGAAAATTTACTAAAACAATTGCATGTTAATATTCCTTTTATTGAGGTTCTAACCCAAATGCCTAAATATGCAAAATTCATGAGGAATTTCCTCACTAACAAAAGGAAAATTGAATCATTGCAATTAGTTAACTTAGGCGAAGAATGCTCCGCCTTAGTACTCAACAAACTTCCACAAAAGAAAATCGATCCCGGAAGCTTCACAATTCCTTGCTCGATTGGGGAATCCCCCGTTCGTAATGCATTAGCCGATCTTGGGGCTAGCATTAACCTCATGCCCACATCGATGTTCAAACGACTAGGCCTAGGAACAACAAGCCCTACAAAGATGAGCATACAACTCGTCGACAGATCCGTCAAATTCCCACAGGGTGTCGCTGAAAATCTATTGGTAAAAGTTGACAACTTCGTTTTCCCAACCGACTTTGTCATCCTAGACATGGAAGAAGACACCGACGTCCCTCTCATCCTCGGGAGGCCATTTCTAGCCACCGCCCAAGCGGTGGTGGATATGAATGACGGAACGTTAACATTGAAGTTCGGTGACAAGGAAGTGAAGTTTGAATGTGGAAAAAGAGTAGAGGACGAAGACCCGGTCAACTACATGAAGGTCATAGACTCAAGCTTGGATGACGCTCTCCGACGGTGTAACATGGGATGCAATACATCCCACTTGGGTAACATATGACCAGGCTTTGGGTCTAGCCAAGGACCCTTATAAACGTGGCGCACCACGGAGGCATTCCGCGGAACTATCCTTAGTTTAGTTTAGATTAATTTTCATGTTTTCTAGTTAGTTTTAATTTTCAGGAATAAAACACACTTGAGATGACAAAGGATACAAGGGAAACTTGAACCAGCACTCCATGCAGGAAAACAGGACCGTCCGACAAAATTCTTCGTTTACAGTAAGCTCGGCACGGGCCGTGTCCGCCCAACACGGCCCCGTGCTGCACAGTCTGCAGGAAAAGACCCAGTTCAGGTAACTGGACATGGGCCGTGTTCACCCAACACGCCCCCGTGTCCAGGCTTCTGTTTCTCTTGATCTAATTTTGTTACTGGCACTTGAACACGGGGCCGTGCCCGGACAACACGGGGCCGTGTTCAGCGCCCAGTAACACAAAATTTTTGCTTTTTACACATTCAATCAACCTAAAAACTTATTTTTGGGACACATTGAGGACAATGTGTAATTTAAGTGGGGGGGGGGGTGCTAAAACCTTGAATCTTGCAAGTCCTAAATACAAGCCTTACACAAAACTCTATTGGAACCGCTAATCACCCCAAATTTTTTTCAATTTTTTTTTTACTTGTCTAGGTTTAACTCGGGAAATCCAAGTTCTTAAAAAGGTTATATTTTTACGAATTTACAACCGATAGTGTCCTGATAAAAAAGAACCAACATAAGAGAATTATGAAAAGGCATGGCAAACTTAGTTAAAATTTGATTATATATACTTGATCACATAAAAACTCATTCCCACAAAAGTGAGTTTTGAGCCTTTATTGAGCATACAATTACATATCATTTGACTAAATGCTCACTTTTCGTTTCTTGTGTGAATAGCCGCTTGGTTCTTACGACTCTAGAACTTGCCATGACGATACATTCCCGGTCCTTACCAACTTAAACCCGAGTAAGTAAATGATGGAGGCATTAGGACTAACCTTTTTTATTTCTACACCATTTCTTTTTCTTTTTTTTTCACCACCTACCCAAAATCCCCCTAGTTAGCCCCTTTGAGCCTAAACCTTTTCATTTCATAACCCAAACAAACACCCTTTTACCCACCAAAACCTTTTTCATTTTTAACCCCTTTGTTTTAGTAACTAGCTCGGTTTCTCATATGACTTTAAATATATATATATATATATATATATATAAATGTTGATTATGAAGCAAAAGCAAATAAACAAACAAGTTTATCAAAAATGACTTTGTTTGAAAAATAGCTTCATAAAAGAATGGAAAAATAGAAAGTCTTACGAAAACCGACGCTTGTTACGCTTTTTCGCCCTTTTTCTACTAACCACTAACCACCAACCCAACCACCTACCTTTAACCCTAGCCTAACCCTTCACCCACAAAGTCCTCTTGATACTTACAAAGGTATATAAGTTAAAAAGGAGGAGGATTGATTGCTTGGCAAGCCTATGGTAGGAGTAAGTTCCATGCCGCTCTCGAGTGATCCACAAAAATACATTTTCGGCCGAGTGTTGAGTGATCCCCGTGAGGTATGTGAACTTGTATATAAATAGAATTTTACAAAGGCATGTTATGCCCTAATAAGTAATTTATCTTATGAAAAGTTTTAAATAAATCATGACGAATAGGATTGTAAATAAATAAAAATAAAACTAAATAAAGAATCTGAGAAATCCCGACACTCTACGACAAGCCCGAAAACCTTCTTCTCTACCCATTCCATTTGGGAGTGTAATAGCCACTTATTAAAGAGTTTTGCTTGAGGACAAGCAAAGATTCAAGTGTGGGGGTATTTGATGTGTTCAAAATGCAACATATAAATTTCATCAATTGGGGCATAAAACCAACCCTTTTTTAGTACTAATGTTGGAAAAAGTGTGCTTTTGTCTTCCTTTTGTATTTTCAGGATTAAATGAGCTCAAATTAGCAAAAGAAGCAAAAAGACATCAAAATCTAACATAAATACAAGAAAAGGAACAAGACGTGATATGCCCGACCCCACGACAGCATCTTCCCAAGCAAAACAAGATAACAGAAGACTGAACACGCCCCGTGCTCAGCCAGCACGGGGGCGTGCTCAAGTGTCAGCATAAAAAACAAAGTGGTAGAAGCTTCTATTGCTCACCACGGGGTCGTGCTCAGCGGACACGGGGCCGTGGTCATCTATAAGATTCGCACAATCCAGGGAAATCTTCATGGTACAAAGATTCTTCTACACACGGGGTCGTGCTCAGCGGACACGGGGGCGTGGTCAACTAATAAGACAAGCTGCAATAAATGAAGAAAGAGAAGGATGTGGACACGGGGCCGTGCCCACTGGACACGGGGCAGTGCCCGAGCTTCTGTTCAGCCTATAAATAGGAGTGCTTGGCTCAAGCTCAAACCATCCCTTGGCACACCACCTCTCTCACACTTCACCCACCACCCACCACCACCATAACACCATCATCCACCACCATCATCCATTGTCCATCGTAGAGTGTGTGAGTCGTCTTGGGATCCAAGATTGATCGTAAGAGTTCTTGAAAATCAAGGCCATGTTTGCCTAAGTCTCTTACATCACTTGGTGAAGACAAAGTGTCTAGTGTAATACTTTTTATTTCTAATCTTTTCGCACTTTTTATTTGGTTTTGTATTAATGACTTTAATAACTAGTTGCTTATGTTGAAGGTGATCTTTCTTTATCGTTTGTCCGTGGTGTCTTGGCATTATTTTACTGTCTATATAAAATAAAAGATTTTCACCATTCATATCTCCACGGTCTATATGGAGGTATGTTGGCTACCTGGTCGGGGGTTAAGGGAACGGTTTGGCAAAGGTCTTGCCATTGTTCAGCGTTTAGAGGTCCTGCAATGGACCTGGGTCAAATTTAGTAGGACCTCCTTCAATACATAACGGTATTGGATGGCGGGGGTCCAAACTCTTTGATCCCCTCATAAGTTAACTAATATTAATACTATAACCCGGCTATTTAGGACTGTATCCTTGCTGACTCAGACTACTTAGTCGAGGGTAACGTCACCTCCAAAAGAGGGGCCTACCATAATTTGCGTTAATAACTTAATTAACTATCTTCCAATAATCCACCCTTTTAGGATTGTATCCTTGCTGACTCAAACTACTGGGGTATGGGTAACGTCACCTTCAAAAGAGGGGCCTACTACAATAACTAAGATAATCTCTTAAAATAGTGCAAAAGTGCGGAAATAATCAAAGGTTACACTAGATACGAGTCGGAACCAAGTGATTCATCTTGTCTATCTGTTTTTCTTTTATTTTTATTTTTCAACATTTTTAGTTAGTTTTTATTTTTCTTAGCTTAAAACATTTTTTCTAAACTTTTTATTTTGATTAGACATTGAGGATAAACCGGTACTAAAAGCTCTTGTGTCCTTGGACGACCTCGGTATCTTACCAACACTATACTACGCTCATGATGGGTGCACTTGCCCATATGTGTGTCTAGTGTTAGTAAATATCGTGTTTTGTAAATTTAAAACTTGACTAAAAAGTGTTAAAGGGGCTTAAAATATACACCTAATATATATAACGCTCGACACCCATCACACCTTTATTATCCCTACCCCAAGGCACCGACGACTTCGTGGTATACTGTGACGCCTCGCGTCAGGGATTGGGCTGTGTGCTAATGCAGCGACAAAAGGTTATCGCTTATGCTTGGCGCCAGTTGAAGGTTCATGAGAAGAACTACACCACGCATGATTTGGAATTAGGCGCAGTGGTGTTTGCTTTAAAGATTTGGCGACATTATTTGTATGGCACCCGATGTACGATCTTTACGGATCACAAGAGCCTTCCGCACATATTCGATCAGAAGGAGCTTAACATGAGACAACGACGTTGGGTAGAGCTGTTAAATGATTATGATTGCGAAATCAAATATCATCTAGGAAAGGCGAATGTGGTGGCAGACGCCTTAAGTCGAAAAGAAAGGATTAAGACCATAAGGGTTAGGGCTTTAGAGATGATCATTTAGACAGATCTCTCATTGCGTATTCGTGCTACACAAAGAGAAGCTCTTAAGAAAGAGAACTTAAAGGCCGAATATCTTCGTGGGATGGAGAAAAAGTTGGTACCCAATGAGGAAGGAACCTTGTATTATATGGGACGAATTTGGGTTCCTCTCTTTAGTGGCCTTAGAGATGTTATTTTTGATGAAGCTCATAAATCGAGGTACTCGATCCACCCAGAATCGGACAAGATGTACCAAGATTTGAAGGATTATTACTGGTGGCCGAGACTGAAAGGTGATGTTGCTACTTTTGTTGGGAAGTGTTTGACTTGTGCCAAGGTGAAGGCCGAGTATCAGAAGCCTTCAGGTCTTCTGCAGCAACTAGAAATACCCATGTGGAAATGGGAGCAGATCTCAATGGATTTCATAACCAAGTTGCCCAAGACTCCCAGAGGTCATGATACGATTTGGGTAATCGTGGACCGTTTGACAAAGTCTGCGCACTTTTTGCCGATCAGAGAAAAGGATAACACATGTAAGCTAGCTGAGCTGTACCTAAGGGAGATAGTAACACGTCATTGAGTGCCTATCTCGATTATATCTGATAGAGATAGGAGATTTGTTTCAAGGATTTGGCAATCCTTTCAAGAAGCTTTTGGTTCTCAGTTGAATCTAAGTACTGCTTTTCATCCACGGACGGACGGTTAAAGCGAGAGAACGATTCAAACGCTAGAACGATTCAAACCTTTGGTTGAGTTCTCCTATAACAACAGCTACCATACAAGCATCCACGCTGCACCGTTCGAGGCTCTCTATGGATGCAAGTGTTGATCGCCGTTATGCTGGGCAGATGCAGGTGATAGACAGCTGGTTGGTCCTGAACTAGTCCAAGAGACAACCGATAAGATTATGCAGATCCGAGAGCGCATCAAGGCGGTTCGTGATCGATAAAAGAGCTATGCGGACCAAAGACGAAAACCTTTGGAATTCGAAGTGGGTGATATGGTTTTGTTAAAAGTCTCACCTTGGAAAGGTGTGGCACGCTTTGGGAAGCGTGGTAATTTAAACCCACGATTTATCGGACTGTTTAAAATTTTAGAAAGGGTTGGTTCTTGTTGGTGCATACGTCTGTCGACTTCGTCTTGATTCGAGTCTATACTAGAATTGTTAGATCAGGGCGCGTTGTACGAGAAAATAGGAGGTAGCTGATTCCGCTTGAAAGGCTAATTCCGCTTGAAAGTGACAAGTGACATTTTCAAGCGAAATCAACAATGTTGATTTCGCTTGAAATGGTACGTGTCATCTTCAAGCGAAATCTCTTCTCTATAAATAGGTCCTAAGCGAAATCATTTGTAATGTTTCTTGTTTCCGGTACCGAACTGCTGCCGACGCATCGTTTGATCTGTAAAGCTATGATATTAATAAAACAAGACGATTTATAGTGAAACAAGCTGTTTTTCACGTCTGTTTCTTAGTTTCCGCCTCTGAAACAGACAAGAGCTCTTCTGATTGACTCGTTTGGGTCACAAATCGATCCTACATGTGGTATCAGAGCTCAGGAAGAAAAGTTCTTGCCTAAACAGCCTCATTTTCTGACTTCTACACCTTCTTTTCGAAATTGAACTAGTTTTCACGGTAAAAAAAGTCTTGATTTTCACATATTGTGTGCGAAACTATGTTTTAATAAATCCTTAAAAAAATTGGATCTTAATTCGACCTAAAACCGGTAAAATACTTAATTCCGCTTGAAAACACGATCGCAAAAGATGACGTCAGCAACATTTCAAGCGAGATTAGCAGGTTGATTCCGCTTGAAATCGTGTTTCCGCTTGAAAATTTGACCTGATTCCGCTTCAGGGGTAATTTCGCTTGAGCCGTTTCAAGCGAAATAAGGTTATTTCGCTTCAAAGTGTGTTTCTGCTCGAGTTGATTCAAGCGAAATTAGTTGCTTTCACTTCAGGGTGTTATTCCGCTTCAAGGTATTCCGCTTGAAGGTGTGATTTCGCTTCAAAGGGGTGATTCCGTTTGAAACTTGTATTTTTGTGAAATTTTTTTTCCGAAACATGGACGAGGATTTCTACAATGCATTTGCTACACCGATTGCACCTGTTACTGCTGCTGAAACTGTGTATAATGAGAATGAGACAGGAACTTATCAGAAACCGCCAAAGCTCATGTACATTGAAGATTTTCAAGGATGGAAAAATCGATTCGAGAACTGTGTGCAAGCTTACAAATTTGATGCATGGTGTTCATTGTTGAAAGATTATGAGAAACCAAAGAATGAACGTGGGATTAAAAAAGCTATTGTTGACAATTAAGAGGGTGACAAGTTGAAATTTACAAGTGAGAAAATGATGATCAGTATTCTTCAACAAGCGATAAAAGAAGATATCTTTTTTTTTTGCTTCAACATAATGGTACAACTAGATTAATTTGGGAGGCATTGATTCAGAAATTCAGAGGAAGTGCAGATATGATAAAAAACAAAAAGGCATTATTGAAGACATCGTTTGATATGTTTTCAGCTTTTGATCATGAAACAACTAAGCAGACTATTGATAGATACTGTCATCTGGTGTTGGAAATGGGAAGATTGGATATTAAGAAAGAGGATGATGAGTGGGTCGATAAACTAGCTGAAGCGTTACCACAGCATAAGTGGGGAACTTATTTGATGATTGTGAAACTCATGAGGAAGTCTGAGAGTATGAATTTTGCTCAGTTTATTCAGAAAATTGAAGAGCAGGAATTTGATATTCAGAAAACTGCTATCATGACGAATCCAAATGCTCAACAAGATGTCAGTTTGTATTACAGAGGAAACAAGTTTGAGGCTACCCCAGCCCTAGTCCAAAGATCCAAGCTGGTTTTAGTGCTGACAACTCATCTGGAACAAAGGGTAGTAATGTGACACAGAGCGGTGGATCTTCATCTTCATATTCAAGCTTTGATCCAAATCATACAACATCAAGTTCTCCAAGACAAAACTCAACAAATGTTCAATGCAATGTCACTTTGAACATTCAAAATGGTCAGGATTTGTCTCCAGAAATAGCCAAGCAACACATGGCATCTCTCGTTGCTATGTTGGAATCATATGAAAGTTTGATTGCTGGCAAAATTGGAAATCCAATGCTTACAAAAGAAGATTATGACCAAATTGGTGCAGAGGAACTAGAGTTGATGGATGTGAAGTGGTGTTTGGCTAGTGCTTGTAGGAGGGCAGAAAAGTTTCAACAAATCACTAGTAGATATGAGTTTCGAGGAATGGCTACTTCTCCGTTGGGATTTGATAAATCAAAAGTTACATGTTTCCGGTGTAAAGGAAAGGGTCATTTTAAGAGAGAATGTACAAATAGAGAAGCAACCGGGAATCAAGAAAAGAATAATTATTATTAGAAATCAATCTTTCATCAGATTGATTGATCAACAACCTCAACAAAAGGATACAAAAACTGCGCATGGTAAAATGATCGAGGAAGCAAATAAGAAAGCTTATTGTGGAATAATTGATCAAGATGATGAGTTTGTTGCAGAGGGATTTAGCTGGGATAAATTCATTCCACAAGATTCAGGTCTAGTTGCAGAGGGATTTAGCTGGGATAAATATATTCCACAAGGTTCATGTTTTGTTGCTAGAATTCTGGATGAAGATGAGGCTAGTCAGAAAAGAATCCATTTTTTTCCGGATCTTGGAAGTGATATTGATACTGATGATGAAGAAGAACATCTTAATAAAGCTAGAAAAGGTTTAGATCCTGACAACTTTAATTTCTTCTTTGCAGATAAAATGGAGATGCTGAATCAGAAAAAGATTGCCAAATTGAGGAGAGAGTTGGAAGCAGCAAGAATGCTAGCTGATAAAAAAGCAAAGACCGAAGCTGGAGAAGCTAATATTGAACCAGCAACTGAGATAGTGGTGGAAAAAATAGTTGAAGTCGAAAAAATAGTCGAAGTTGAAAAACTTGTCGAAGTAGAGAAAATTGTCGAAATAGAAAAAATTATTGAAGTTGAAAAACTCGTTGAAGTTGAAAAGATTGTCGAAGTTGAAAAGATAATTGAAAAGGTGGTCGAAGTTGAAAAATCTTGTCTAAAATGTTTGGAATCTTGTGCACAATGTGATGAGAAAGACAAGAAGATCAGTGAACTGGAGGTGATAAAAGAGACTTTGTTGTCTGATGTGAAGTATGTGAAAGAGTCATATGATGTTCTGAACAAAACAGTTGATGGGTTGAATAAGACAAACTTAGAAGTTGATAAAGCAATGACAATGATGAGCTCAACATTAATGACAAAGCAGAGTGTCATTAATGAGTATATCGAAGATTGTGCTAAGCTGAAACATGAGTTGGAACTTGAAAAGATTGAGAGTGAAAGGATTAAACGAATACTATTGAGTTATACTACTTGTGATTATTTGATTGATCGTGTTTATCCTACTGTAGCAGGTCTTGAAGCATTCAAAGATAAAGAATCGGAAGACACGGATACTGGTAAGAAACATGGAGTCAAGTATAACAAGTGTCCGCCTCCGATCTATGAAAGTTATTCTCCCAGGAATCCTAACGAGGAGCGTCTAAAAAAGGCAGTCAACATCAAGTTAAAGTCTGAAATCATTGATGAATTACCAGACAATATTGATGTCACATTCACAGCATCTGACACTGATCATGAGTCTGAGTTATTAAAGAAAGTGATCGATCAGGTGTTGGATATGGATGAAGAGTCAAAACCGGAGTCTAAATCTGAAAGTTCGAGTTCGTCAGAAAAGAGTCCAAGTTCACTGGTTAAAAGGATTTACAATAAAGAATTCCTGTTATCAAAATCTAATTTGAATGATGGACCAATCAAAGTGGCATATACTTTGAATGATTCAGACAAATTATATTCTGATGAGGAATTTCCAATAAGAAGTGTCAAAACTGAAATGATCAAACAGGTTTTCAAATAAACAGAAATTAATATTTCTGAAATAAAAGATTTGAATCTTGCTGAAAAACCTAAAAAGTACACTTCAAGAGTTCAACAGAGATTGAACTAGAAAAATGGTTACGATTTTGGTTTTGAATATCGAAAGAAACCAAACCACAACGGTAATTTCAAAAAGCAAGGTCTTGGTTTTAGTTCTTCAGAAAATTATAAAAATGAGAAAAATTATAAACCAAAAACAAAATTTGTTGCAGGAGGAAGTGCTGAAGATGAGCAGAAGAAACCATTCTGGAAACAATCCAATCAAGAGTTTCTTGCTGAAGTAAAGAAAAATGTGAAGAAGTTTGCTCAAAGAGTTGACAGAAGAATCTTTTTCAAGTGTCAAAAAGCTGGACACATTTCTTGGAACTTCCAAGAGTCCACTTATTCAAATCAGGGAGTTTCTTCTAACTCTGAAATGAGAAGGAAATGTGTTGATAAATCGACTTTGGAAGTTGGTGAAACTTCAAAACGATTTTACAAAAGAAGTGTCGATTTAAATAAACAAAGATGGGTTGTAAAATCAGAGAGTAGTTCTGACAATGAATCTGATTCCATAAAATCAGAGGAGTCATCTGTTGAGAAAAAGGTTTAGAATTCCGTTCCAGAGGTGAACGATGAAAATTTTCCTAAATTGTCAAAGGAAAATTTGAAGTTGAAGGTTGGTAAAACTGAGATTTCAGGTCAATTCTTTGCTGGTAACAAAGAATTTGATGCTGAAAAAGTGTTTAATGGAAAAGTTAAACATATTTTCGGGAAGATGGTTGATGGGAAGGTTGAAAGTGCAAAAGATTTTTATAAATCAAAATGTTGGTGGGATAGATGTGTACCAAAATCACCCAAGGCTGGCCAGGCTTGGGTGACACCATTTTCAAACTAAAAATCTGACTTGCCGGAGCTCCCAAGTGGGTAATTGCGGAGCATGAATCGGCATCTTTCTAGAATTTTTTTTTAAATGGATAAGTGTGACTTGCCGGAGTTCCCAGGTTGGTAAGAGTGGAGCAGGAATCCGCACATTTCTTGAGAAATTCATAGGATGGTAACTGTGATATTTCCTCTTACAAGTCGTAAATCAGGGACATTAAGTTGTACTTGATTTTCTACAAGTGGTATTTTAATAAAAAAAAATGATGAATTGAACCCCTAACCTACAAGTGGTTTTATTAAATCAACAAAAATATTTTCCGGAAAAACCATTTGATTAAAACAAACTTAAGTGTTTTGAAATCATAATGGGAAAATGTTTTGTTGTGAGGGGGAGTTCTAATTGTTTATGCCAAGTGGATGGTGATTTGAAGTGATTTGATATTAGTTGTCATTTTACTTGTACAGTTTGTTTTCAAATTTCTTTAAATGTGTTTGAATTTTAGGGGGAGTAAGAATTTTCAGAAAATCCAAAAACATTTGAAAATTTGAAAAAGTCAAAAACATGATAAAATAAAAAATGAGTTTTGTTGTAAAAAGAGGAAATGATAGTACATCAGTAGACTATCACAACATGCTAAAGAAATGGAAGATCAAAAATGTGATAAACGGTCTCACTGATGATATGCCATTAGGTTTTTACACATTTAGTAGATTGTGACGAGATATAAACCTAAATTCAAACTTGCTTATATCGTGGGTAACATCTCTCGGATATATGGGTAACCCCCGAAATCTTGTTTGAAGGACCCTCTTTCTGAGATACTAGGTCTTTATACTCAGTGATATCTGGGGTATTATCCCGGGACTTCTGATTTTGCGGAAGCAATGGCCTAGTCCCCGTATAATACTTTCTACTTGCTTGAAATATAGCACCGCCCTCAGCATAAAAAATGTAAACATTGCAAAATGCTAATCATGTGCTGTTGTAAAAAAGATCCTCTAAAGGGGACCCACCAAAAGTCGAACCGTCATCTCTCTACTGAACGGAAGTTCCGACCTGAGCTCTCACGGTCTCGCAATTTAACCCCTTACAGATATCATTTAGGTATACTCACCTGTAAGACTGAATATTGGGATCTGGATACGAGAGTATATTCTGAGGTGGGACACGCGAATAAGTTTAAGTCTCTAAAACATTAATTTCGTATCTCGAAACAGTTGAACTTTGTGTGAAAATTTAAGTGGATCAGTATACTGACAATCTAAGTGAATCGTTTAGAACGTAAAATGTTTATAGTTTAACGGTGTTGGTGATTTGTCTCAAAAACTGATATGATCCTCTTACACAAACTCACAAAAATATTTGTTTGTAAATATTTCTTTATTGCATTTATGTTATGTCAAAAATCCAAAAACATTTTCAGTGTGTTTTAGCATAAAATTTTGAAAACGTCAAAAAGATTTTCGACAACTGATATTGAAAAGCTGATTTTCAAAATTCCAAGTGCTGAACATGACGAATAACTGGTTGGGAAGGAGTATGTGTTGAGAAGTTATATTTACAAGTGGTAATCAGATATATTAAATGCTAAATCTTTCAGATTGTTTCTTGAAATAGTTTTAAATTTGTCAAATTAGTAAATTTGTAAATCTTATTTTGAGGTAGAGAATATGCAGGATAGCCTGGAGAACATTTCTGAGATGAGAGCCAGGATTCGATTCTGATCCTGTGAAAGCCAGACTACGATCCCAGCACAAGTTGAAGGGGAGTCTGTTAGAGAAAGAGTTTGAAGATGCAAAAGATAGGAAGTTGATCCTGAAGATGCCAGAGATTGATAGAGCATAATCAGCGAGAGAGATTAGCTGAAGAAAGTTTTAGAGTGTGATAAGAGCCAGATAGAGATTCTGGAAGCCCGAAGACTGATAAAGACTGAAGACGTTGAAGACTCGACACTTAAGACTCGTCAACATCCGAGGAGGAGTCTGTTGGTGCATACGTCTGTCGACTTTGTCTTGTATCGAGTCTAGTACTAGAATTGTTAGATCAGGGCGCGTTGTACGAGAAAATAGGAGGTTTTAGGGTGTAATTAGCCTGATTCCTCTTGAAAGGCTAATTCCGCTTGAAAGTGACAAGTGACATTTTCAAGCGAAATCAACAATGTTGATTTCGCTTGAAATGGTATCTGTCATCTTCAAGCGAAATCTCTTCTCTATAAATAGGTCCCAAGCGAAATCATTTGTAATGTTCTTGTTTCCGGTACCGAACTGCTGCCGACGCATCGTTTGATCTGTAAAGCTGTGTTATTAATAAAACAAGATGATTTATAGTGAAACAAGCTGTTTTCACGTCTGTTTCTTAGTTACCGCCTCTGAAACAGACAAGAGCTCTTCTGATTGACTCGTTTGGGTCACAAATCGATCCTACAGTTTTGTAGCATACAAGTTGGAGTTACCAGCAGAACTTAACGGTGTTCATGACATATTCCATGTGTCTAATCTGAAGAAGAGTCCAACACAGGAAACAATGGTTATCCCTGCTGATGAAGTTCACATAGACGACACACTCCACTTTACCGAAGAACCCGTTGAGGTTACAAATTGGAAGGTTAACAAGACTTGGAGGAGTAGTGTTAAGCTTGTCAAGGTTAGATGGAACGCGCGTCATGGCCCAGAGTTTACTTGGGAGCGTGAAGATCGTATGAAAACAAAATACCCGCATTTGTTCCCCAACTCCCCTGCAGCCAATGGTAGAGCTAAAAATTTCGGGACAAAATTTTCTTAACAGGGGGAGAATGTGACAACTGTCAAAATTTCAGGTATCCGTACAATTATTAAACAATGATTAGTGCTTAATGACTGTGCTGCATTTCAATTATTGACTTGAATTGCTTTCTGATCATTTCCATATACATACATGTGTATCATATATTGCAAATGACATATTATTATTGCATGAAAACTTTGTTGATTCAAATGATGCACGAAACACAGTTAGCATAGTTAACAGACAAATCAGAAAAATGCTGACGGAGTTCAGTACATAGACAGACAATGTGTTGAGACACTGAATGGGCCAGAAACCAAGTATTACACTAGTATAGTGTGTAGGAAAGTAAGGATCACAAAACTGTCTTCCTAGTGAAAGTTTAAGTGCCGGAAAGTGCCTAAAACTCACATAAACTGCAGAATTCTACAAAATTCAGCATTTGAACACTCTAATATCATGCAGTGTCACACCCTGATATTTTCACGTATTACCGGTGGGCCCGGTGGGGAGTATCGTGACGTAGTTGATATCATCATAGACAATTTATCACAGTTTAATACACAACGGAAGTCGAAAGATAAAACATTACAAACCGAATGAAAGTAATATCAATTATTACAAAAACGGTTGTAAGGTATCCACAGGCGGATCAAAGTTAAAGGAACATTGTTCAACAGATTTATAAACATCTAAGCTTGCAAGACTCTTTATTGATGCTAGGAGTAGCCAGCCTATTCCGTCTAGTACCTGCACTTAGCCTTTTTGGAAAATATGTTAGTTTACACTGGTAAATACAATTAACCGACTCATTTTGAAAATGTTTAAGAAAATTGATTTAAATGCACAAGGCACAAAATATCTTTTATAACATGGGATAATTATTTAAAAATAAACTTGTTAAAGAATTACATGTTTATTATACGGTCAGTAGCCCGGGATGAAAACCGGGTTAAAGATTAATAGACAAACCACATAATATATCCCACGACGAGTTATTCTCGAACAGGTGAGTACATTATTTTACATACGCACCAACAGGTGTATGCCTACACCCGTGCTTAAGTCGTGGCCATTTCAATGAATGAGCCGAGGATATCCAGGACATGGTCATTAACCCCCCAAAGGCTTAGAATAAACAAAACAGATTAAATGGGTTATCTCAATGATTTAACCTTCATACGATAAAAAATTCAATACCCGACCAAGCGGTATTTTATATACCGTAACCCAAGCCCGTATAAGGGAAAATAAGTTAAAAGTATTTACTTGAGCAAATTATACAAATTTATCCCAGCCGTACAAATCAGCAAGTGCAAATATCTTTTACTGATCTCCTAAATCTGGAACAAAGGTTTTAATTAACCTATTAGATTCCTAACGGGTCTTACTTAAGTTTAAACTTAGACCGGTTAGTTTGAAAGAAAGGTATACGGTTCAAAACGCAAGATTAAGAGAAAACCGGATTAGAATGTGGTTTAGACCCAACAAGTATGAATACTTGTATAATATGGGTAAACTAAACACATTCTGGATTTTGAAGTGAATAAGGTTTGACCCGTTTCGGTTAATTTATGCAAACTAGTTACATAAACCGTACCGAACGCGATAAATGCATAACAGGAAACCAAATGAGTCATGAGCAGGTTCCCTAAGTTAATATGCCTTAAATATGTTGTGATATCGGTAGGATACCTTCCGTTATGCCCAAAACGGATTTAAAATCAATTTAAGCCTCGTAGGGGTATTTTGGTCATTTTAAGGATTATAAAAGAGGTTAAATATTAATCCGAGGTTCTGGTCTAAAATGATCAGTAAAAATATTTAATTTAATAAGTTATATCAGTAGGGTATTGCGTATATGTGAAATTTATTATTTATAACCAAACTATGCACCGTAGGGGCATTTTGGTAATTTCACATAAGCTTTAAAGGTCAAATTTAGAAATCTGAGTTCAAAAATTTTGCTTACTGTTAAAGTATAAAAATTTACTTAAAACATCAGTAGGTATTAAGTCTTAAATGTCAAAATAGTTTTAACCCATACTATGCGTTTAAAACGCGTAAAAAGTCGGTTTTCGGTGATTTTCGGGTTATATAAGGAAAGCTGAGATTTTTATCATCCCATAAGGCTTAAAATATTTTATTTATCATATAAAATCAGTAGCAAAATATTTGGTATCAATATGTTATTTAAAACTCATTTTATTAGCAAAAAGGGTATAACTGACAATTACCGAATCAAAGCAAGAACCCTATGTTATGTTCAGTTTAAAAATAAATAAAAATCTTCAAAAATCCCAAAATATTATATTACATCATTGGGTAAAAAGTTTGGTGTCAAAATTTGGGTTTAGATAGGCTTTATGCTAATAATGCCGTTTAATTAATAAAAAGCTTTCAAATTACGATATTGAGCATAACTCCTCATTTAGACTTCAAACAGATGTCAAATTTTTGGGACATGTTTATAAATCAGTAATAAAGGTTTTTGTCCTCTCACATTTTCAAAAAATCTCGTTTTAAGGTCAAAAGGGCATAATGGTCAACATTTAAGCAATTAACGGAAACATGCAAATGAATCAGATTAATTAGGAACCAAGTTGTATAAGATCAGAGGGTTATACTAACCTATAAACTGGTCCTAAAGGAACTTTAAAGCATATCTAAACTAAGCTAAATCGGGTCAGAACTGAAAGTCAAAGCAAAAGTCTACTTTGCGACTTTCGG